>JAFFST010001941.1:98289-114133 GCA_022414735.1 Noturus placidus | reverse complement strand
CAAAAAATTCAAATTATAAGCAAAGATAAGGACTAAAATAAGTTAAAGTATATTATATGACCAAAAAGTGCAAATTAATTAAATTTTTAATCGAAATCAGCAAGAGCCTCCAACTTCACGTCCCACTCCGTTCGAACCCGAATTCGAACCCCTCATGTCTATTCTTTTTTAATATATTCACATTTGTTAAGGAAAATCTGTCCCCCCCTCCAATTGTACACTTGGTTTCGCCCAGACTCAACGCAAGTTCGGTGATGTATTTTAGCAGCTTCCCCATGCTGTGGGAGCTTCTATCACTCAGAAACCAGGTCAATTCAAACAGTAACTGTAATCCTAATACTATGTTATATATATATACAAAGTTTCAGTATCAGTTTTGTGATTTAAATATCAATGTCAACTTTAAGAAAATAAAAATATAGTTTTTACGAGTAAAAAACTAAATTAATTGAAACACTCACTATTCTAACTTTTTATTATAAGCTCATAAGTAAAGTGATAGAAGGCAACTGAATTGCTCCCATGTGATAATAGTTCTTAGCACATGAGATTTACAAAACACACTGCTAATGTAAATTACAATGTTAGTTATCTAATTCATTCTTTGTGGCTAAAAGCATCTTCATCTTTACAACTCCTTACAATCTCTTCAAATGGACAGATATGTTGTTGTTAAAAGAAAATCATAAGAGGTTGAAAAGATTAATCACAGACAACAAAGGTTGCAAAGTGGGACGCTTTTGTAATTACAGAACAGCAAATATTGACTATATGGATTTAACTGAATGGACAGTAACGAGGTCAAGCCCCTCCCCAAGTGTGTAATATGTTTGGAGCAACATTCTAATGAATACATGAAGTCAATTTTAAGAAGAAAAACATAAACATTGGCCACAAAACCAGTCACATGTTTCAATATATCTTTGAGTAGTTTAACACAGCAACAAAATCTGAAAAAAATAATAAATAAATAAATAAAATAAAAAACACCCCTATGCACACCCACATGTTCTACAATTATTTACTACTCAAATACCAAAAATTCCTAAATGAACTACTTGCCACATGCACACACACTAGTATTCAAAAATAAATTTTATCCACTAAAGAATAATAAATCTTTTAGTCCATGATGTATAATTACAAATAACAGGCATGGTCAACACATTTCTGAGTGTGTGTATGTAAAATAGACTTAATGAACATGTTGAGGGGAAAAGGTTAACTAAGCCAACACTTCAAAGAAAAAACTTGCAGCTAAGAAATTGTGATCAAGTATAATATACTTTATATACTGTAGTTACAATAATATAGTTTAAATATATAGAGCAGCAGGAAATTTAATCCAAGGCTTCTCTGGACCGATTGAATTGTGTAGCCCTGCAGACACCAGAATCACACGTTCCTTTTAAATGTACAATGTGCCAATATTGATCATTCACCAGTTGTAAATTTTTATAGCAATTTTAGACCTCTACAATGACTGTATAAACAAAATGATGTTCAAGTCTATCATAAATATCTTACCATAACTGCCCGTATGCACAGTGCTCCCATATTCTGTTCTGTTCATCTTTATAAAGTTTGCCAGTTCTGTTTGTCTTATAAATGGTCTGGGCCACATGATAAGAAGAGCGGTTCCAGGTCAGTGATGTTGGATCAGCACATTACTGCAGGTTATAGATGGCACAAGCAGCACCTCTATTTGGCTCTATCTCATTGTTCTCACCCAGTTGCTATTTTCATGGCCAGAACTGAAAATGCTATACTGAAATTGTTAGAGCAGTATAGCAGGGGCATGGCAAAAGTATTTTCAAACCCACTTTGATCCAAAATGACACAAATTATACCATCTTTCAAGACCCCTCTTTGCACAGAAGCTTGTGCCTTCTTCTTCCTCTTCCTCTTCTTTTACTACTTCACTCACATACTAACTAAATACAATTGACCGCATTTTACACAACATTAGAACAAACAGCTCAGTTCTGCTAGTAAATGTGAATCAGATGCAGGATATTGGCTGGAGGGATAATCAGTGAACATTATTAGCAAAATCATAATAAAAAAAATCAGAATGATTTTGCGTTTTTGCATTGCCTTTACATAGACAAGAACTTAGCTGATATACACGATACAGGCTCTCATATGTAAGTGAACCCCCTGAAATGTGCACAAAAATTCACAAGACACACTTTTTGTAAGTTATGCTACCTAGCCAATTAGTTCTATCATGAGAATATTGGTATAAACTATTGTTGCGAAATCGATAGAGAAATTTCATTGTCACTAGGTCATGAAATATGATCTTGAAAATAGATCTGATCCACATGCTTGCCCAAAGCTTTTCATTGTTAAAGTATAATAAATCTAGATTTACAATTAGTTAGACATATCCAAGCAAACTGTTTTGTTGAACCGTTATTTTCTGTTTACTACACTATTCAAAGGTTCCTTAAGGGGGTTTCTTTTGATTTGGAAACAACCCGGTGACAACCAATAAACCCTTTTTTTGACCATTTTTTTCATAGAGCACTTATCAATTGATTGACATATTGTCCCGTGTCATCTATTCTGATATGTCAGCACCACAAATGTAGAACTAAATTTATATCATTTAAAAATACACATTTTATCTTATTACTATTACGCATTATATACCCAATATAAACATAGTACTGATTGAAACAGATTCAGATGTTGGTGGCATCTTTTTACCACTCAGTCTACTCATTTTAACTTTTATTTTATCTTGTGACCCTCAGGACAAAATTAGTTGAACATAATCTCTAATCTCTGTTTTAAACCTTGGTTAGGTGTCATTAATCATCTAATATTAGGTCACTTTTAGTAAGACTTCAACATGGGTCATTCTTAAAAACAAGCATTAAGAGTTCCTAAATTTGATCTCATACTTTATGCTAACTTTTTAATACTTTATAACCATAAAATTGATCTAAAGAGAGCAGTTTGTGAAAAGCAACCTGAAGGCTAGCTTGGACATTTTGGGTGGTGCAGCTCTGTGCTCAAGTGAAATGATGAGATGATGTGAACCAGATAATTGTGTCCGCAGATGTGGCTGCCCTCCCAGGAATTCCTGCTGCTTCTCAGATTTCTCCACCATGTCAGAGTTCTCCTTCATGCAAAGACCACTCATACACACACACACTGCTGATCATCTCACAGAACTCAATACTCAACACTGTGTCTATCTACTGTACACTCATGCCTGGATTCTCCACACTCACAGCAGTACTCTCTTTCACTGAACACTAGAAAACATTCATATAGAATTTTCAATCAACCTCCTAAAAAAAGCAGACCTTAATTACAAAAGAAACAATTAACATGCCTTAAGCCCTAGTACATGCACTACATCCAAATAGAGTACATGATATTATCTGCACAAGCAGTTGTTTTTACTTGTGCCTTCAGGAACTCGCCATTTTAACAAAACCATAGCTTGGGACATCAATGGTTCTCAAAGTGAGTCCTAAGACACCCAAGGGTCCATGAAGCATGACTTTTTAATTGATTTAATTTAGTCAGTTAATTTAGTTTAGTTTAATTTAGTTATTTTCTGGAAAACATATCCCATCATCATCAAAGTTATTATATTTATTAGTGAGTTTTATAGTTCGCAGTCTATTTGACTCAATTGAATTGAATGGATTTTACTCTTACTACCTACAAGTATTAAAACAAGTCGGCCTTTAAATAATATCAGTTTGGACCCACGTGTTCTTTGAGTGGAAAATTAAAGCATAGAACATTTTCATCTCATTTTTTGCTGTAATAAATAGATTTTTAAAAAATTATAATGCAATATTACTATTCTATGCATTTATATAATTCTCATGAAACAAATCTGTACTGAGAGAGACTGGAATTTATTTTAGAGATAAAACATTCCCGGGCTACAGCATTTGAGAACCCCTTCTGTACATTATTGAATCTGCCAAGTAAAATTCACAAAAGGTCTCTAAAATGATGAATGCATTATTATAGAGAAGCTATGCTTGGCTGGATAATTTTCTTCCGGTAGAAAGTCTATGGTGTGGCCAATGGCAAGATCAAGTACTCTAATATGATTAAGTAGACTAACACTCTAACACGGTGAGTCTCACTCTCACTCTAGTCTCACCTTTTCTGGGTTGATTAGATTTTTTTTTTAAACAGAGAAATGAAAAGAAATGACATTTACAGGATGGAAACTATAAATACAAGTTATTAGAGAAAAGATTGAAATCCCTCAAAAAACAGAGTGAGTTTGTTAGATGCTTTTCTTTTTAAATAGCAAACTTCACTTCATATACTTCAGATTGTAAAGACAAAATAAGAACAATTGGAAAGAGATGAAGTGGAAAACTTAGTGCTGCAGAATGTACTTGTGTGAAGTTGTGTAGACCTGCGTATGGTTCTTTTTTTAGTATCAAATAAGTCCTTAATCTCTCTCTCTCTCTTTTATTTTATCTTTTAACTAGGAGCCTTAAAAAGGTCTGAGGCACTTTGTCAAGGTGCGTGCAGCATACAGGAATTTGCACAGGAGGGAATCAATAACTGTCATTTGTGGAAATTTATGAGACTTTTAGTCTGAGTTATGACCAAGGTGGGTTCTTAAGTGAGCAGTGTCTTATTTTTAGAACAATTTTCAACACTAAATACTACCAGCTTTCCTGAAATATTTTCCACTAGGGCTTTATTGGAAAGATAAATGCCTAATAGTGTTGTCCTTTCTCTTTTCCCTAAAAGACTTCAAAAAACTTCCAAAAGACCAAAAAGAAATTTGTTACAATTAATGAAATGATTAAGGAACGCTTTATTCTTTATGTCCATTAGGTAAGCACTTCAAACAACCTGAGACCATAAAGACTTAAAGGATTTTTAAACTGTAAAGGATTTTTAAACTCTTCTAGTCCTGCACTGTGTGAGGTCAAAAGTACACTACAGGATGTGAAGATGAGACTGTGAATTAAAGGAAATGGTTTGGGCAGACATCCTGCTGTCTGCCACATGGTCTCATCTTCCACACCTGCCATATTCAACAACTTATTTATGACTCAAGCGCATGATTGGGAGTGCTGAAGATGTGATTTGTTGAGGCTAAATACGCTGGGAAGCTTCGTGAGGTCTCAGTGAACAGTGAAAATATAACTATAACTGAAAATATTCAGTTATAAAATTCACCATATTATCTGTCTGTGATTCATAAATTGTCAACATTATAAGAAAGAGAAATGGAAAGCAATAAGAATATAAACATACTGATGGTACTCCGAGGATAGCTTGATCTAAAAATATTGCTGTGATGTCTATTTCGTAAACAAGAAACAGAGGATAATTAAGGTTCAATTATTTTTACATCCAGCCATAGCTTTCCTACACATAAGTAATAATTGAAAATCAAGGCAGCTCACACTGTAATAGTGTAGTAGAGTGGATACTGACTGGTATTTAAAATGGCAAAAATGTTTTCCGTCTGTCATGTCTTTACATCAGTTCTAGATAATCATTCATCTTTACTAAGCACTTTATCCTGGTCAGGGTCATGGCAGATCTCAAACCATTCCCGGCAACACTGGGTATGAGGTGAAAACATACCCTGGATGGGGTGTCAGAGTTCTTCTAACAAATCAACTTTATCTTATAATGAAACCAGTCTTTGGGAGTAGCGGAATACATGTAACTGCGTTATGTAATCAGGATCCAGAAAAATGATAACTGTAATCCGTTACAGTTATGTCAAAAAACAAAGTAATCAGATTACAGGTACATGTTGTAAAAAAATGGGAATACTATCAGAATTTTTTTTTCATTTAAAACCAAAGAAATGTATCTTTTCACATAACACAATATAGACAGCTGCTTGACTATAGTTCCAGTCGTGGCTCACATGAGCAACCTCCTGGTGCATGTGCAAATACATCTTGCGTAAAAAGTTTATTTGGTAGAAATGAAATTGTCCTCTGAAATGCTTATGTGACCATACGTTCTCTTTTTCCCAGACATGTCCTCTTTTCAGACCTTAAAAAAGCGTCCGGCCAAGCTTTCTAAATTTGAGAAAATGTCCGGTATTCAGATTTAGATTCAATATGATGTGCTTATGGTCTAATACTGCATTATGCCCACGACGTGTTCTCATCTGCCAAGCTTCAGCCAGAGGTCAACGTGGCAACCTCATCTCCAGAGCTCCAACCTGAAACCTATGAGGTAGTCTCACCAGCTGAAAGCTCGTCTGAGGTCAATGTGGCGAACGCAGCTCCAGAGCCCCCAGTTGGAAATCAACATGGTGACCTACTCCCCAGACGTGATGCTAATAGTGACTCCCCCCCCACAAAAAAACGACAAAAGTTGGTCACCTTAGATTTTGCGATGTAATGGGGGGTTACTACAGTGTTACTATGAATGCAGACTTTAATACACTAAAAATTACACACTATCAGTGTCACGTAAATATATATAAAACTGGGTTCATTCTGCCCACGTTTTTTCCCTAAATTCTTTTGAATGTCCATGGAATAAAATAAAATATTAGATGCCATGAGTGTACCTTTTGTCATTATTTACACATTTGAATGTCCATGTAATACGAAGTGATAATATGAAATTAAAAATGACTTTATATGGCCATGGTCATTGTTTTGACTCAGGACAGCTGTCATTTGCTAATACCAGATTAACGTTGCGCAAAATTTATTTGCGCATGTACCAGGAGGTTGCTCGTGTGAGCCAGGACTGGCAAGAGAGAACCAGAACTATAATTATGCAGCTGTCTATATTGTGTAGAAATTTCTTTGGTTTTAAATGAAAAAAATTGCAATCCTGATAGTATTCCCATTTATTTATTTATTTATTATTATTATTCTTTTTTTTTTACAAAATGTACAAAATGTTTTAAAAAATTCCACCACAGTGCTGTGAAAGACTGATCTCCAGTTATCGGAAGTGTTTGGCTGCAGTCATTGCTGCTAAATGTGGCACAAACAGATTGTAAGTTTAAGGGGGCAATTCATTTTTCACATTGGTGATAGGTGTTGGATAATTTTGTTTTTACTTCAACGAAAAAAAAACTGTATTGTGTGTTTACTCAGGTTGCCTTTGTTTTATGTTGAATTTTGTTTGAAGATCTAAAACTATTTAGTATGCAATATACATAAAATACTTTTTTCACAGAATTGTATATGGTATGACCTTCACAGTCACCAGATCTCAACCTAACTGACCAACTATGGAATATTATGGAGTTATGAATATTATAAATGTGATAGACTGCACTCTACAACACCATTAAAAAAAATTCAACCAAAGAAATATCTTTTGGAAGAATGATGTTCATCTCTCCAGTGCAGTTCCAGAGATTTCCAGAGTAGAATCTATGTCAAGCTGTGGCCAGAAGTTGATTTGGCTTTTAATATGTCATCCATCTGCATACCCCCTACAATGCAAGTAATGACATGGACATCAATTACATGAAATTCTACTTGTTTTTCCATAACAATCTTGTTTAGAGTTTCAGAAAAGGTTTCTCTGAAGATTACAATTATTAGCCAGAAGAATAAATAATCTTTGCTAAAAAAACCAATCCTGCAGACATGAGCAAAAATCTGTACTTTGGCCATAGTGGAATATTTGATCTAAAACAGCAAACAGACAGATATTTTTTCATTTCATTTTTTTTTTTTTTGTGGCAGGTGCACTACTTACTGGACCCTGCACACCATCATTCATACACACTAGCCATGATAATACACTTCAGTTATCTCATCCAAGTCTAATCTGCTATGATGAATTGAGGAAACTTCAAAGTATGCCAAAGAATTCATCTTATTTAAGAAAGGCTTCTTTGTGAGCCTCACATATCTTTTATTAAAGGAAAATGGAAAATGAAAGGATACTAATGTTTGATGGAGAAAAAAGTTACTGTGGTTACTAAACTCAAATATAAACAGATAAAACAGATGAAAATAAATGACATTGTTATTATTACAGTTTTATATGAGAACAACCTATGTTAAAGGCAGGTATACAGTAAACCATGGGACACACTTATACTTAGATTATGGAAGCTTATGGTGGTATAATATGGTCATACATTAAAAAAATATACAGGCAATTTTTTTCTTTACATACTTCCCCTAAAGTCACTGAAATACTATTAGTAAGCTCTAAAGCTCAAGAACGCAGATTATTACCAACAAAAATAAACTGAAATAGATTCATAATTTGCCTTAGGTACATAGATGTGTGTAGTTTACCAGATTTACTATTATTGGGTGTGTAAAGAAAATGTAAAAAGAAAAAAATGTTTATCATTCAATCACCTACTCTACAGAAACCACTGATGGGTTAAGATGTCAGATCCATTTTTATGCACAAAATATCTGAAGTGATTGAAAGCTAACATTAGTTAGAATGTTATTGTTTTTTTTAATTTCATGAAATATGATATTAAACAACGGCTGTGAAGTTAAAAGTTATGCAATTAAATTAAAAGGTTCACATAAGTACTTGGGCATTGTGTATGAAGCAGATAGTAACTGGAGCACTTTTTATAAATTGTATAAATTGCCCTTCCACAGTTTGTTAGTTCAAGCACAAGAATGTGAACAAAGATGTAAAGTTGACTGAAGTGGAAGAAATGTCCACACTTTTGAACCATCCTGCCATGAGGATGAAAAATGAGAATCATTTAATCATAGACGCAGCGAAGATAACATAATGATAAACACTTGGTGTGCCAAAATCAACCCCTTGGTGCATTAAAATGAAGTAAGAATCGGCTGATTTTCTTATTTAAGATATTATCTCATGGAAAAAAGCGATAAAGGTGAACCTGTTCCTGTGTAATCACTTTCTCTGTGAAACATGGCTGCATGGGCATGTGTGCCTGCCAAGAGAACTGTTTCAACTGACTTTAAATCTACAACATTAAAACCACTGACTGCACCGAGCACTAACCTGAGACACTGAGGCACTTCTGGAGAGTTCTCTCCAGGGCCAGAAAGTGAAATGTTCTTGACTGGTTAAATCAGTCACCCAGCAGGAACCATGTGAAGCCGGAATTTCACTTATTGAAGACAAGACAAAAACTAAATAAAAAAAAACCCGTTATACAAACATGAAACTGGTTGCATGGCGAAACACTAAGACATCACTTTGTGTCCAGCGACTCAAGGACAGTCAAACAGTCATTGATTGCAACTGACCCAAGTACTAAACACAAGAGGTATAATTAAAAATTATGTTGAACTGTTCACTTTCTTCTGGTCCTCTGAAATAACAGTCATGGCAGTATTTTAATCCAGATATAGACGAGACAACCTCAAATTAAAGCTGACAATTTCCACTGTAACCTGATAGTTATCTTCATTTCAAATCCAACATGCTTTAGTACATAGCAATAATAACTAGAATAGACTGCACAACATACACATCTATTGTCTTTGTGTGGGTTTTGTTTGGGTTTTATAGGCCACTGCTCTGGCCAGCACCTCAACATTTTTATGTTTTAAAGTGGTGCAGTTAAAGAGGCTTTTAGGCAGCTCACTAATCCGGCATGTCCTTTAGCATGTTGGGATTTAAATCAGGTGACCCTTTCAGCTTGTAACACTGTTACATAAAGTTGGAAACCCTGGTCATAATAGGCACATGATATTAATGATGTCCTTTAGTTAATGCTGTGTCCTTTGTTGTAATCTAATTCTCTTCAGCTGTGTGGAACACAAATTATCACATTCACCTTTTAGCTGCTTATGTTTAGCTATCTTTGACACACACGAATGTAAATGTGTAATAAAATAATGGATATAAACACGCACAAGAAAAAAAACACACAAATAAAGATGTGTTGTGAGTGTGAAAGAGAGAAAGCAAGTGTTTGTGTGCATTACTTTTGGACTTCAGCTGCTCTGACATACATGCCTTTCATAGTCAGCTAGTAGTATGGAGTCCCATGGGTGTCTACAATAGTCCTTCAATGAATAACATTAACCATTTACATCTATATGCATGGCATCTGTCCACCCGATCGAGCTCACACCCAAAAATAAATGCACAAGGCATTATAATCACTGTGATTCTGGCCTTGTCTCTCTTTTTATAGCACAAAAGACACATGTTGAAAGTCAAGGAATTCTGGTAGGACTCTGCGCACATTAAATTCCATTGATTTATTTTTTTTATACCTAATAATCAGAATACTGAGCTGTAAGACATTCTACATTATTTGTTTATTCACTATAAGACACCTTCAAGGAAGAGAGATGGATTGTGATGTGTATATGTAATGTGAATAGCATTGACATTGATGTGGAGCCCCCTCAATATCGTTTCTCACCTGACGAGCCAAGGAAGTAGCGCTCTAGGACTGAACCAAAGCCAGAGGGGTTGTCCTTCAGGTCACTGACAGTGAAAGGCTGCATTGAAATATCCACATCATTTAATGGCCAGCGCAGTGCTTGGACACTGGCCCCACCGTACCATGATACATTATCCATAGAGAAACAGTCCTGGGAATACAAAGAGATTGAGAGACAAAAAGAAAGTTAAAAACCCAACAACAATTTGTGGATTTTTTCAATGTGGAGTTTTATTGTAAAAGGTGGCATTAATAGTCAGATGTGTAAATGTCTAGATTTTTTTTTCATCCATAACTGTAACTGTTTTGCTCACCAGGCTTATGTAAAGTGCAAGACTGAGCACATGACAGGGCATTATGCAGGTAGGGAATGTACAAACAGAAGGGATTAATCTCTGGATTAAAACTTTTGAACCGCTTCAGGATTAGGCTATTGCATGACAGAGATAGAGAGAGAGAGAGAGAGAGAGTGTGTGTGTGTGAGAGAGAGAGAGAGTGTGAGTGAGAGAGAGAGAGAGAGAGAGAGAGAGAGAGTGTGTGTGTGAGAGAGAGAGAGTGTGAGTGTGTGTGTGTGTGTGTGTGTGTGTGTGTGTGTGTGTGAGAGAGAGAGAGAGAGAGAGAGAGAGAGAGAGAGAGAGAGTTCCTTGGGCACAGGAATTGTAATGTGAATTAAAGCTTGTGAGCTTGTCCTGTAAACCACACCATGTTTGGTTAAAAAATTCATTCATTCAATTTAAAATTTTATTGATCACTCACAACCATGTGCAGTATGACATGTAATGAAATGCTTTTTTATGACTGTCCGTGACATATAATAGACTTTACATAAGATCAGAATTTACTTGTATACAGTTAGAAAAAAGGGAAAGTATATGGTGTCCCAGAAATCTCCATGCATAGGAACTATGTATACCAGCACCATGTTATTATGCCTTCGTCAGTGGATGTTTGTGGACGTTCACTTCTGAGTTGGTCCGCAACACTTCAAATCTCTTTTAATATGTCAATAATAGTGTTGTGTCTGATGTGCTTGCCATGTTTCCTGTTCAAGTCCAGCACAATCTTGCAAAAGCTTCCAGATACAGCCATGAGGATGATTTCAATATGCACTTCTTTTTGTCAAATGCATTCTTAAATGCTATTATATATTATATAAATGCTTAAATGCTATTATATATATATATATATATATATAATTCAAGTATGATAAACTTTGGAAGATATTTTGCTTATGTATGGGGACTTTTGAGCCTGTATTTAAAATATATATATATATATATATATAAAACATATATATAACGTAAGGATATAAAGATGGGTGGCAGCAACAGCAACTATAATTGTGATAAAGTGCAGATATGTAATTAGTATGTATAATAATTGATGACAATATGACTGATATTATGATACATTAGCATTATGAGACACTTTTCATGTGCCAGTGTTTTGGAGACTTGTTCATTGTTAATAGAATGGAGAGAATGGGCATTTGTGCTGCTTGTGGCTGACCAATTAAAACTTATATTAAACTGATAATCATTTCAGATATATCAGATGTTTTTGGCGCGCAAGATAGACATCATGCGGAAAAAATGGGTTAGAAAATGTGCAATCATGTGCAACAGGCACGCTACCTTGAGCTCTACATGGCAGTGCACTGGGGTCCAGGTTACGGTGTAGCACTCTGTCCCAGCCTCTTCGCCGACGTCCAGAGAAATCCTCACGTCGGCCACCGAGTCCCACGTGTAGCAGAACTCGGTCTTGTTAAGCCAACAAAGGTTGCGCACGAAAGGCGCATCAGCCTCAGCGCCACCCGCGTGTCCCAGGTCGATCTGCACGAACGTCTTGTCCTCAGTGAGCGTCTGCACTACAAGGGAATGCGCCCTACGCTCCCACACCAGCCCGCTGAAACTACCCTTCAGGATCCAGTTCTTATTGGGCTGGTCCACCACTTGCCAGTAAATGATGCCGATGGTCATCACGAAGAACACGGCAACGCCGAGACACGCCACTGCCCCCTTCCACGTCTCGTTCATCTCCTTGTGCCCTGTGTCCCACGTTACCTCCGGGATGGGGCTCGGGTTCCTGGTTCGCGCGTGCGGCATGTCGGTCGCAGAACTCGGGCGGAGAAACAAATCGATTCAATCGTGGAGTCGTGGAGAAATCCTCGCACGCCTCATCGTGTCATTTCAAGGATCACAGAAAGAGCGTGTCGTCTCAGAATGATCTGGATAATGTCCCTGGTTGCGTATTAGTCACACCATGGAAAATCAGTTTCCACAGCACACCTCAGTAAAGAGAGAGAGAGAGAGAGAGAGAGAGAGAGAGAGAGAGTGTGTGTGTGAGAGAGAGAGAAAGTGTGTGAGTGAGAGAGAGAGTGAGAGAGTGTGTGTGTGTGTGTGTGAGAGAGAGAGAGAGAGAGAGAGAGAGCGAGAGAGAGAAGAAATGATTTATATTATACTGCTCTTAGCAGTAGTATTAGTGACAGGACTGATCACAGAGGAGTGAGCAGTCTGTTCTTTTGGGCTCAGAGTCTACGAGCGGCTCCTCAGCCGTTATTTACGTGCTCTGCACTTTTCGCTCCGGAGTCTGACGTAACCACCAAGTGCTTCTTCAGATTCAGAAAGGTGGAGAAGAGAGAGGGGGATGAGGGTGCTGAGGGAGATGGAAGCCTCATATTCCCCAGCTGAGCGCTTTGGGGAACAGAAATGAGTCTCTCATGCATGAAGCCAGCAATGCGCTCTCTCCAAAAACGCATTTGGTTAAGGCGCGTGTGGCTGTGTCCACACGTCTTTTTTTTTTTAAATACAGGTTTATTAATTTAAACTACTTTCTAAGATTAGAAAGCCTATCACTCTGGACTCTAAGTAACTGGAGGCATGTTGTGAATTCACTGATGGATCCTCCAGATGCGTGTTCTGCGCCACGACTGTTTTAACCTTGGTACTTTTAATGTGGACTTTTTTTGTAACCCTGCACAACGGAATTTCAGCACTAATCAACTGGTTTAACGTGTTTTTATTAAAGCCGGTGGATATTTTAGATGGATTTATATGCTAAAGTGGCCCTATAAAGTGTACTAAAACTAGTTTGTAATAGAATTAACTATGGCTTAAAGTCTAGAAAAGTCGGACTTCGTGCAACAGTTTCCAAGTAGGCATATGTTTGTTTATGGACATGCACCTATGAAGTTGTAGGAGTCTCTTAAACTATGCACCAAACCATATATTTTAATTAAACACACCCACATGAAACTTTTCCTGTTGTTGAGGATAATATAGCTAAATACAGTGCATCCGGAAAGTATTCACAGCGCCTTACTTTTTCCACATTTTGTTATGTTACAGTCTTATTCCAAAATGGATTAAATTCATTATTTTCATCAAAATTCTACAAACAATATCACATAATGATAACGTGAAAGAAGTTTGTTTGAAGTCTTTGCAAATTTATTAAAAAATAAAAACAAAAAAGCACATGTACATAAGTATTCACAGCCTTTGCCGTGACACTCAAAATTGAGGTCAGGTGCATCCTGTTTCCACTGATCATCCATGAGATGTTTCTACAACTTTCCTGGAGTCCACCTGTGGTAAATTCAGTTGATTGGACATGATTTGGAAAGGCACACACCTATCTATATAAGGTCCTACATTTAACAATGCATGTCAGAGCACAAACCAAGCCATGAAGTCCAAGGAATTGTCTGTAGACCTCCGAGACAGGATTGTATTGAGACAGAGATCTGGGGACGGATACAAAAACATTTCTGTAGCATTGAAGGTCCCAATGAGCACAGTGGCCTCCATCCTCCATAAATGTAAGAAGTTTGGAACCAGCAGGACTCGACAGCGATCGGGGGAGAAGGGCCTTAGTCAGGGAGGTGACCAAAAACCTGATGGTCACTCTGACAGAGCTCCATCATGTCTCTGTGGAGAGAGGAGAACCTTCCAGAAGAACAACCATCTCAGCAGCACTCCATCAATCAGGCTTGTATGGTTGAGTGGCCAGATGAAAGCCACTCCTCAGTAAAAGTCACATGACAGCCCGCCTGGAGTTTGCCAAAAGGCACCTGAAGGAATCTTAGACCAAAGACTGACCTCTTTGGCCTGAATGGAAAGCGTCATGTTTGGAGGAAGCCAGGCACCAGTCATCACCTGTCCAATACCATCCCTACAGTGTAGCATGGTGGAGGCAGCATCATGCTGTGGGGATCTTTTTCAGCAGCAGGAACTGGGAGACTAGTCTGGATCGAGGGAAAGATGAATGCAGCAATGTACAGAGACATCCTTGATGAAGGATGAATGCAGCAATGTACAGAGACATCCTTGACCTGCTCCAGAGCGCTCTGGACCTCAGACTGGGACGAAGGTTCATCTTCCAACAGGACAACAACCCTAGGCACACAGCTAAGATAACAAAGGAGTGGCTACAGGACAACTCTGTGAATGTCCTTGAGTGGCCCAGCCAGAGCCCAGACTTGAACCCGCTTGAACATCTCTGGAGAGATCTGAAAATGGCTGTGCACCGACGCTCCCCATCCAACCTGATGGAGCTTGAGAGGTCCTGCAAAGAACAATGGGAGAAACTGCCCAAAAATAGGTGTGCCAAGCTTGTAGCATCATTCTCAAAAAGACTTGAGGCTGTAATTGGTGCCAAAGATGCTCCAACAAAGTATTGAGCAAAGGCTGTGAATACTTATGTACATGTGCTTTTTTTTTTTTAATACATTTGCAAAGATTTCAAACAAACTTCTTTCACGTTGTCACTATGGGGTATTGTTTGTAGAATTTTGTGGAAAATAATTAATTTAATGCATTTTGGAATAAGACTGCAACATAACAAAATGTGTTAAAAGTGAAGCGCTGTATATCCCTTTCTAATACAGGACTATTGGGCTTGTATTACACACACACACACACACACACACACCATCCACTTTATTAGGAATACATGTACACAAGAACTATCATGCAATTATCGAATCAGCCAATCATGTAGCAGCAGCACGATGCATAAAATCAGGCAGAACTTTGGTCAAGAGCTTCAGTTAATGTTCACACAAACATTTCAGCCACTTTGGCCATAGCATGGTTATTAGTGTCAGTGCTGATTTCAGAAAATGCTGATCTCCTGAAAGTTTCATGCACAAGAATTAGATGGTGCGATAAACAAAAAACATGTAAGTTAAGGACAGTGCAAATTGATAAGCAAATGATTACAATGCTACAGAGAGCAGAATTCAGACATCATCAGCTGTAGGCATTGCTGGCCACTGCATATGGCTGGAAGGTCTATAAAAGCATAAAATTATCTGGAGGACCTCTGAGAGAAGGGACTCAACATGTGTTGCAGATTTCCTAACCACTTTATTAAAATAAAAAAAAAAAACATTTGTACATTATGCCTAAATTAGTGAGAGAGAGAGCGAGAGACAGAGAGAGAGAGAGAGAGAGAGAGAGAGAGAGAGAGAGAGAGAGAGAGAGTGTG
>JAFFST010001941.1:68064-82215 GCA_022414735.1 Noturus placidus | reverse complement strand
GAGGCCTGAAACGTGGCAAAAGGTCGAACAGTTCAAGGGGGCCGAATATTTTCGCAAGGCACTGTATATACACACACACACACACACACACACCCACTCATACAGTATCTCACAAAAGTGAGTACGCCCCTCACATTTTTGTAAATATTTGATTATATCTTGTCATTTGGACTATTTTCACTTAGCCGTGTACTCATTTTGTTGCCAGCGGTTTAGACATTTAGTCTGTGTGTTGAGTTATTTTGAGGGGACAGCAAATTTACACTGTTACACAAGCTGTACACTCACTACTTTACATTGTAGCAGTGTCATTTCTTCACTGTTGTCACATGAAAAGATATAATCAAATATTTACAAAAATGTGAGGGGTGTACTCACTTTTGTGAGATACTGTATGTGATACACAGGTTAGATGGTGGTGACTTATTATAGTACATCTATGTTGGTTAAGTTCCTGTGAGTGTGTATAGATTGTTCCCACTAGGTGGCTGTCAAGCCTCAGTAAACAATTCTGGCTCTTCATGTTTTAGTCACGGCACTGGGCAGTTTTTGTTGTGGTTGTTTTTTTTTTCTTTCTTTTTATTCATTTTAGAATATTACAATATAGAATAAAATGGGTTAATTCACCTGAATTACTGAACAAAACCCCAGTCTTCTGTTAGATTCAGTGTATCAAAACATTCCTGGTTTGAATTAGAGTACATACCCATGCTGCGTGATAATGGATTACAATTTTGTAGGTTATATTCTGATGTCTTGAACATTTCAAGTGTTGACCAGAAAACTAAAGAGATGAAAACAGCAGAAATTAGTTAAAGATAAACGTGTTTTACAGATGTGTGTGTGTGGTTTTTTTTGTGTGTGTCCTAGACTAGCCTTTCATTTTATCCAGAGCCCTTGGTGAGACATAGCTTGAAAAGGTTCCCGATCAATGACATTACTTCATTCAGGCTTGTTTACATCTTGCCAACCCTCTAATACAACAAAGCAGTGTGCGCCGATGACGTGTGTTCATCGTCAGCGGCGTCCAAGCATTTATTATTTCGTTGCAGCGTTGTAATATGAAACAGGCAGTCAAACAGTAAATGAGGGCTCTAATAGTGGAGCTCACATGCAAAGAGGACAAAGTCTGCTTTGTTTTCAGTTAAACCTGAGGGCATACATCTTACTTAACCCGTTGGTAAGCGTTCCAAAGTGCACAAGTTCATAATCATCCTATCTGTTAGTGCTCGCTTAAGCTGTGAGGGATTTTATCTTTTCTTCACCTGGAAAGATTTCAGGGTTTTGTTTTCAGTCCTTTGTGACGTTTGAGTATATTATTGTGCACTGAGAATCCTCCTCACCTGTAGAACAGAACAGTGCCAGTGCCCCTGTGCTATCTGGACCAGAATTGATCGTAATGCAGAGGTGCTTAACTGCACTAAAACTCTTTTCAGTCTTCACAATTAGACTAAATGCCATCTGTCCTTATGTACTGAAAGTTGAAGAAGTTAAAAACAAGGTTATGAAAATAAAGTAACCCCCTCTCTTATCTCTGTTTGACCACAGACTTCCTTGCCATTTTATCTTTCTGGCTTTATCTGTCTTTGAGACTATAGGTTGTTGCACCAGTTCAGATGTCAATGACTTTTCAATGTTTTGTTCTCTCACAGCCCTGCACTGTGTGTGTGTGTGTGTGTGTGTTTTTTATTTTTTATCTCCAGTTTGTTCAAATGCATTGAACATCTGTAGTAATTTTATGCTTTTCATTTGATTCTGGAAAGATCCATCATTCAGTGCCCTGTTTTTTCACCTCTTTGATGAATTGCCTGCTTGAAAGACTTAAGAGAAGCAGGATGTGTGCACGTGTGTGCATTTGAAAGCGCGAGGGACGAGCTCTGTTGTTTTGAATACCTTTTATGTTTGAAGGGTGGGGTCCTTTTGAAACGCAGAACAGGAGTGAAGAGGGAACAACAGGGAGCAGGGCTACTGTGTACATGAAACGATGAGGGAGTTGGAAAGATCTGTCCCATGTAACGCCTAGGACTTTGTTGCTTACTCGTATGTCTTATGTAGGGGTGTGACCTGTGTAATGACACTATCTCTACTATTTGGCCTGAAATTGAACCCTACCACTATACCCATTAAAATTACTGGAAAACCCAGAGGTAGAAATTCCAGCACTGTCAGTATGGCCTGTGAATGGACTGTTCCTCAACCTCAGCTACATCACTCGAGTTCATAATTGGTCTCTACTAGAGATCTGCTTCGAACTGTTGTTTAATTACATTCATGCAGTTATTACTTTTGTTTGTACCTGCTTGTGATATTTTCTGACATATTTAGCTGGTTCTATTTATCAAAATATAAACAGACTAGTAGCCCAATTTAAACTGCTTCAGCACTGACTAGGTGGTTACCCAGGATGTATGAACACTAAATACTGTGAGGCGAAATGAGTATTTGGACACTTTTGTTATTTTGTATACTTCCAATGGACATATCTACTTCAAATGTACACACACAAGGTTTTTTTTTTTGGTGGTTATAATTATTAAGATATGCTTAAAAATGCAAGCAATTATAAATTAGTAGTATTAGTACTTTTTCACAAAGCCATAGTTGGCAGTAAAAGTAATTAGTTTTTGCAGCATCATGGTTCAATTTTGGCCCATTCCTCTTGCCAAGTCATCTTCAGTATCCCAAGGTTGCGAGGGTCCCTCTGATGGACTCATAATTTCAAAATCCTGCCTAAATTCAGGACAGGAGATTGGATCGACCCTGCAAGGACTTCTTGAGTTATTTTTTCCCCGTATATTTAGAGTCATTGGCTTGTTGAAATATCTTCTTCTACAGATTCATTTTGTTGGTCAATAAGATTAAATTCTCCTCTAAAATGCCAATGTACATCATTCCATTCATGTTTCCTTTGATGGTATGTAATGCCCCCATACTGTTTTCAGAGAAGTAGCCCTATATCATGATGTGTATAGTATTCTTGAGATACACATTAGTGCCCTTTTTCCAAACCTCATGAGTTGAATTATTGCCAAAGAGTTCTTTTTTGTTTGACCAGAAAGACCTTTGTCTAAAGCAGAGGTGTCCAATCTTATCCGGAAAGGGCCGGTGTGGGTGCAGGTTTTCATTCTAACCAAACAGAAGCTCCACCTGAGTCTATTGAAAGCCAAGATCAAATGATTAAACATGTGGAATCAGGTGGAATGAAAACCTGCACCCACAACGGCCCTTTGTGGATAAGATTGACATATTATTGAACCAATTATATTGACCTGGATATTTATGCGTTCTCCTTTTGAGTATTGTTTAGTAATGTTGTCCATGAGAACTCTGGGAAGCTCCTTCCCGATACATTTTGCACAAGATTATTTTTTTGCAGCAATTGTATCTAGAGATTGATTTATTTGAACTGTTACCTTATTTGTTTATTTTTTTTAAATTAAATTTTCAGTTATATCCATAGCTTAATGGCATGAGATGTAATTGTGCTTTCATTGTTGATGAACTCCTTGAACCCCGGACCTTATGTAGAATTACGTAAAATTACAAACTGTCTGTGCTCTATGAAGCATGGCTACAAAGTTAGTGGTAATGGGCCCCCCATGACTGATACTACAGTGGTAGTCAAGTATGGCCCCTATTGCCCCCATTCTAATTTGGGCAAGCTGACTTTTTGGTGGGGTTTTAGAGTTATGGGCCGGGATCTAAAGTGTATTCCTGCCCTCTAATCAGGCGCAGTTTTTCCACTCAAATGACCTGGAAAACATTTTGTCCTGATTACCATTCCACTCGCTGCCTGCTGAGTATTTTGCTTTCTAGGAATCATGTCTCGCTCACTCAACCACTCTCTCTCTCTCGCTCTCTCTCTCACGCGCATAAACAGGTACACAGTTCTTTCCTGTCTCACATAAATTACAGGATCCAGCGTACTGCATTGTCCTCTGCTCCTCACACCCTAGACGTGATACTGTGATACAAACAACTTTGAGACGTAGTTCACAGTTAAAATGTTTCTTTCACGTTATAGGTGTGTCTTCTTCGATTCCTGAAAGCGACATAACACTCAGCTCAACTAAACAAATACCTCTGTATTGAAACTGCTGTGTGGTTTAATGTTACATTCTCGCAGATTCCTTGTGTGACCCGAGATGGCTTGTTTCACGTCGAATTTGTGTGAATCTTTGTTCTTTTGGTGTGTAGGACAATAGTTAGGTCTGTTTTTGTACTTTGCTCTAAAGTAACTCAGCGTCTGAAAAGCTGAGTTAGTCTGATTAAGCTGGGTAATCTTAGAAATGTTTGGTTTTGATGATTCATGCATAGGGAACTGTGGCCACGAGTGTGCCCGTTTTTTTAAGAAAGAAAGAAATGCATTACCTTCTCTGCCTGTGACGATTGAAGACGTGTCAGTTTTCAGTAATTCATTAATCAACACGATTGAATTGTATGGATGTTTAAATAGTCTTTTCACAAAGGAGTCTAGAGTTTTGAAAACAACTCACCACTAATGTTTGACATCTCCCATAAACATAAACAGACCAGATCAGTCTGTTTGCTTGGCAATATACAAGGAACAAAACTTTTTTTTTTCTTTGTTCTGTTTGTTCATTATTTCCCAGAATGACCAAATTTGATGTGAGGAACTACCTGGAGAAGATTTACAATGTTCCTGTTGCCGCAGTGCGCACAAGGATTCAGTATTGTGAGTAGATTCCAGCTACACAGTATATCAGGGCTTCCCTGCTTTCTTTATGTGGGCTGAATTTCATTAACCTGAGAGATATGGCGTTGGTGAACCCCTCAAGACTTTCCCATAACACAATGGGAAACTCTCTTTTTTGCCAGAACCGTTTTGTTAATTTTATGGGTTTCTGTATAAAACATACTGTTTAACAGTGTAAATATTTTTTTAGCACAGATACCAGGCTGTTTTAGTTCCATTCCCACTGCTTTGTGAGTTCCCTGTGTCCTACTTGTATGATGTTTGTGTGGCACAGTGGGAAAACCATCCAAATGATGACATTCTGAAAAGTACATGTTGTACTAAATTGAAATAGAGTCCCCTCTGAAAGTATTGCAACAGCAAGGTCAATTATTTAATATTTGCTATACACTGAAGACATTTGTTTTTGAGATCAAAAGATGAATATGAAATGATAGATCAGAATTTCAGAATGTTTTAAGCAACTTAGAAGATGACACCTTTGGTGGCCGAGCACTCAATTTTTAGGTGATCAAAAGTATAGGGAAAGATGGTCTTCAAGTACATATCACATACTATTTGATTGCATATCCCTTACTTGTATATCACCAACTTATTGCATTCTTCTTTTGTGACGCTTTTCCAGGCTTTATACCACAGCTTCTTTCAGTTTTTTATTATTTTATTTTGGCAAGGTTTCTCCATTCAGTCTTCTCTTTAGGAGGTCAAATGCTGCTCAACTAGGTTAAAGTCTGGTGATTGACTTGGCCAGTCTAAAACCTTCCAGTTTTCCCCCCTGATAAAGTCCTTTGTTGTGTTGGCAGTGTGTTTTGTGCCATTGTCTTGCTGCTTGATAAAGTTCCTCCCAATTCGATTGGCTGCATTTCTCTGTAAATTGACAGACAGAATGTTCTTGAGAAGATAAGATAAGATGTACCTTTATTGATCCCACATAGGGAAAATTCAAATTGACACAGCAGCACAAGTAGAATGAGTAACATCAAAGAAAGAAAATCATTTCCATAAATATCTATACGACTGAAACAATAAATAATTGTAGACATTAGTATTTGTAGACCTCTGAATTCATTCTGCTGCTACCACCAATAAAGATTAGTGAGCCTGTTCCAGAAACAGCCATGCAAGCCCAAGCCATGACACTACCTCCGCCATGCTTGACCAGTGAGCTCATATATTTTGGATCATGAGCAGATCTTTTCTTCACTTTTTTGGACCTTCCATAAATTTGGTAGAGGTTAATCTTGGTTCCAGAACTTTTGTGGCTCATTTCTGTATTTCCAATCTGGCTTTCTGATTCTTAATGACGTTGAGTGGTTTGAATCTTGTGGTATAGCCGCTAACGGTGTTAATACAATGGGGGAAATATGTATTGAACGCATCAAGATTTTTTATATATTTCCAATGAGGTTATTCCCATGAAATTTTCGCTAACTATCAGTATTAACTCCAGAAATATAAAGAATTCACAACGTTAAAGTCCATAAATAAAGTTATGTGTAATAAAGTGGAATGACACAGGGAAAAAAGTATTGAACATGCTAAGAAAAAGCAGTTCTCCAACGCACAGTAAGGCAAAGAACCAGCAGAAATCCGTAAGTAATTATACCCCCATCTGTGCAAATTAATATCAGGTGGGTTAGTAAATTGATGGTCTATAAAAAGGCTTGTCATTACCAAGGTGTTGCACAAGAAACATCTCATGATGGGTAAAAGCAAAGAGCTCTCCAAAGACCTTCACAACCTTATTGTTGCAAAAAATATTGATGGATTGGATACACACGCATTTCCAAACTTCTGAATCATCCAGTAAGCACCACTGGGGCCATTATCCACAAGTGGAAGCAACATCACTCCGGCATCAACCGGCCATGCAGAGTAGTTCCTTGCAAGGTTTCTGACCACGGAGTCAGAAGAATAGTCAGAAGAGTAGCACAAGAGCCAAGGACCACTCAGAAAGAGCTCCAGAAACACTTGGAGGCAGCAGGTACCATCGTCACAGAGAAAACAATAGGCAATGCACTCCACTGCTCACGCTCACCCCACAAGACTCCATTACTAAAGAAAAGGCATATCGAGCTCGTTTAAAGTTTGCTACAACTCTTTTGGACAAGCCTATGGAATAATACGAGAGTGTACTCTGGTCAGACGAGAGCAACATTGAACCTTTTGGCTGTCATTCTACAAAACATGTTTGGAGACGAAATGGTACTGCACATCATCCTAAAAACACTACACCAACAGTGAAGTTTGGAGGTGGAAGCATCATGGTGTGGGGCTGTTTTTCATCATATAGTATTGGCAGACTTCATATAATTGAAGGAACGATGAATGGAGCCCTTTACCGGGAGATTCCTAAGAAGGATCTGCTGATATCCACCAGGATGATGAAGATGAGATGTGGGTGGAGCTTCCAGCAGGACAACAATCCAAAGCATACAGCAAAGGAAACTCTGAATTGGTTTCAGAGAAAAAAATATCAAGGCGTTCGAATTTTCCTGACTTGAATCCAACTGAACAAGATTAAAGACGATATGTTTAGAAGAATGGGTCAAAATCACACCAGATTACTGCGGCCGATTCATATCTTCATACAGGAAGCATCTTGAAGCTGTCATTACAAACAAACTCTTCTCCACTAAGAATTAAATGAATTTCAGTTAGCATGTTCAATGCTTTTTTCCTGTGTCATTCCGCTTTTTACACATAACTTCATTTATGGACTTTAATGTTGCGAATTCTTTATATTTCTGGATTTCTTGAGTTAATACCAAAGTCTGGTGAAATTTTCATGTGAATAACATCATTGGAAATATACTTACTGAAAAAAATGTTGGTGTTAAATTCTTATTTCCCCCCGTGTACCTTGACCCCTGCCCCATGGAGGTTGTTGGTGATGTCATTTGGGTTTATATTCGCAACTTGTCTCATCTTTTGATCTCAAAACCAAATGTCTCATGTACTATCAGAGGGGACTGTATATTTTTCTTCTGCACATATCTTAAGAATATGTATTTATATGAATTTAAAGCATTTTAAGGGGGTTACTCATTTCATGTTTAATAGTAAGATCCTTCATTTTATTATAAAAAGGGACAAATAACCCTTTCCTATCTCCTCACAACAGTCACTGAATTTAAAGAGCTGGATCCTCATGATCGCTGATCACTCTTCATTTTATTTAGTATTTAGGCTATTGGATTTGAATAATTATATACATTTCACTATGGCATATAACCAACAACTTGATCAAAGCATGGTGTTTATTGCTTTAAGAAAGCACACTTAAATAGTAAGATCCTTCATTTTATTATGAAAAGGAACCCTAACTCGTACAATGCAATTAAAACAGACAATTTTTTTACGTCTATGTAAATCTAATATGTAATGTACATCCATTTATCTAATGTGATCTTTGTAGAAATCCAAGGTAACATTAAACATTTTTATATTGATTTGCTAAAATATGTTTGTTTTCTAAAAGTTGAAGTGTGCAAGCATGTTATGTTATGAATTTTTTGTTGACAGAACATGATTTTTCATTATTTTTGCCAGAATTCAGCTGCAGTGAATGATGGTTTTTCCCCAGACAGCCAGATGTTTCACAGCATACAACAACAGCTTTATTGTTGCACCAGACGGAGCACTCATATTATCTAATTTATTTCGCAGTCATTATTAACAACAAGGTCATTATTAACACATATTCAGATCACAAACTGCATTGTTCTCAGTATTGGAGCTTCTACACTAATGTACTGAGCACCCTTTCATCATGTGTTGAGGCATTTGAGACCAGTCTAGCTTTTGCCCTGACAAACAGGTAGCAGTATGCAGAAGGAAATCAGAGGAGGAAACCAAACAATGTATAGTTAAACAAACAAACAAAAAAAGTCCACTAACACTCTACTCCACTATAAAGCATTGTCTACATCCTGGTATTTGCTGATCCCTTTTTCTGTCATAAAATTGCCTAAGCAGCCAAGCAGAACATATTATAGAGTCTCCAAGTCCTCATATTACAAACCATGTTCTCTGATAACAGCAGTTGAGGTGTGGGGGAAAACAATAAGAGTAAAAGACATCAAGTGCTAGTTTGCATGACCCCCCCCAACCCCAGCCGCTTATCTTTAAATCTGCTGCTCCAGCGTTCTGGCCATCAGCTGTCCTGGGATGCCCTGTTAAACACGGCAGCCAAGGAGTTACACAGCTGGTTTTATGTTTTATAGCAGTGTTTGGATTGAGGGGGTGAAAGTGAAAGGCTTTTCTGTATGTAAAAGATTTTATGGACGAGCAAATGATGCTTATTACAATGTTTATCATCCCAGAAAATTGCAACAAGACCGATTTGCTGAATACAAGAGGGAATCACTTTTATGAGTGCCCTGTTGGGTTTTAGCCACCGGGAGTCCCATTTCCCTGCGAGCAGCTCTTTGTGCTAATGTTGTGGGGAGCCGGCAAACAGGCTGCTGCCTTTTTTTTTTTACGAGTGCCACATAAAACAGAAAAAATAGTGGAACACCAATTAAAATTAAAAAAAGGGGAAAAAAATTCACCCACAACAACAAAGGAGAAGTGATCCACTTGTGCGTCAGAGCAGGTATCCCAGTCTGCGTCATGGGTTCCACTCCATTGGCGGCGTAAAGGATGTGTGAGTGGGCCGAAGGGTTCAGCCTGCGCCCCAGCGCCCCAGTGCTCAAGGGATCCATTCTTCCCTCCCTGAGTGTGGTGGGGTATTTTGGAAGCAGTTGCCATGGTTACCCCACTGTCGCGGGATTTGTAATGTTTGGGTAGCCAAACCACAATCCCAAAACAAGGAGAATATGTTTTTTTTTTGAAGGGGGTATAGAGTGCGGGGTGGGATTCTGATGGAGTAGAGCACAGCGGGTTGGTTTACAGGAATGAACCAGCCGACCTTAAATTGACGGCTCCTCCATCTTTTTTTCACCTCTTACTCCGATCACATGTCATTGTAATACAAAAACAAGCTCTCTTATGATCATTTTCTTGTTTTCTGGTTCAAAATGATGTCATTAGTCATTTTTTACGTTTGTTCCTTTTTTGAAAATGTGGCAGTGGTTGAGAAGTTGTCCCCCCCGCCCCACCCCCTCTTCGGTTTTTTAGGTAAATTGTCCATGCTTTTTAAAATGACATCATGCCCATCTGGTAAAAGGTTAACATGCTATTCACAATCACTGGACCTGAGCTTTCTTACAGGCAAAACCCACCCCGTTTCTGCCTGTGAAGACCTTTATTGTTTTGAAGTCGGCAGAATAATTGCCTTTTTGCGTGTGACTGTGCAAATTCTACCCACAAAATCAGATTCAGGGTCAGACACACACTCTTAAAGGGAAAGTCCACCCTGAAACATGTTTAGTTGGTTGGTGCTGTATTTTGGTTATTCCCATGAGAACATGGTGGTTGTCTTGGCTCTCTGATGTCACATGAGGATATTACTAGCACAGTTACAATGGAGTTTAATAAGAGAAGAAATGCCGTTCTCAAAAATAAATGATGGTCAGATTTTGCTGTTAGCTCTAAGAAGAAAAGAACAAGAGCTTCTTTTCTTATTTACCATTTTCCAGTGACATTCAATGTCATATTGATGAGAAATCCTGTAGTGGAGATGGAAAACTATCCAGAAAAGTTCCAGAATGCATGAAAGTTGAAGCTTTGGAAGCTGATCTGTCTGAGCAGAGTGTACAGATGAGGTGAGAGAGCTGGACTGACTAATGTGCTGCTGCTGCTTCACTCTCTTTAGGTAGAGATTAAGCCAATGGTAATTTCCATTGGAGCCACTATCAACAGATAGCCGAATGTGCATTTTGGGTAATGTGGAAAACTGTTAACCAAGTGAACATAGCAACATATTGAAAATTGTCAGCTCAGAAGTTCATTATAAAATAAATGTTGTACCCCATTTAATAACCCCGTTAATTAGCAAGAGATACTTTTTTAGAGAGAGAGAGAGAGAGATGCAAAGTAGCATTTCCTGTTGTTTGGATACATTTGAAAACCTGCTCAACATTGTTCAGTATTTTTAAGAGATGTGTAGGATGGTAGTGATTAGGAAGTGGGCAGTTATTAGCAAAACCATGTTGCCATTCTCATTTGTCAACACATTAATTAGCTTTTTCTCCATTTCAGGTACAAACAAGAAAAGGAACCACTTAAACCAGCGAGTGAAGAGGCCAGATTACAAAGTGGCATATGTTCAGCTGGTGAGTGTGATCTCAGGGGGAGAATCATGAGAATATTTGTCTGGGGAACTGCTCGTATCTTGAGTTACCGACCTTGCTGACCACCTCGATGTTTAGAAACATGAATGTTATACGGTTTAAACCAGAGGGAGTCTATTGTAAAACAACCTCCAACAGAGTCCCAATCATCTGTTCATGAGAATGTTTTATTATGAGCTTTTGTCTCCTTTTTGAGGGCTTGGTATAGTTTGTTTCTTTAGTGAACCCTGAGGCAAATGGCCTTTAATGTGAAATCCTCATCTTATTGTGGTCTACTCCCAGCATCCCTGTGCTGTTTGTTTGCGGTTTGTCTCTCTCACACACTTGGCTCTGCTCTCCTGAGAGAGAAGCCAGATTCTCACTTTGGCTGAAGAGGGCAAGAGGTTGTCTTTGGTTACGTGCAAGGCCTGTTGCAGGAAGTATAGTATAAAGTTCCAGGCAAAGTATGGTTATTATCGCAGGCAGCTCAGAGTTTTGTTTCTGTGGGCACCAGAATGTTAACGTTGGTCTTGGTCCAGAGGCAGCGCCAGCTGCAGGGTTCACACCTGCGCTTGGGGTGAATCCAGGGCCATTGTTGGAACCTAGCGTTTTAAGTGCACCGCTTTGAAAGGGAGGAAAATATCTCCAGTGATCTCCTCTGATCTCCCTAGAAAAGGTTCTTTGTTTTCAGAAGTTTTAAAGTTGTCAGAGAAGGTATCAGATTGTTTATCCTCCCTTCTAAGCCTCAACCTGAAGATGAATAAATAATTAAAGTTGTTAAAACACAGCCTTCTGTAATGGGATCAGCATATATCAATATTTTAAAGGAGGGCTTCCTTTTATGAAGCGCTGAATCACTTCCTTTGCTACCTTTGTGCAGTCAATTTAATCTTCTCTCAAATCCAGCTTCAAGTTGCCTGCATTAATACTCCTGCACTTCATAACTGCTATAAATGTACACATCTGCATCTTAAAAAAAATAAATGTTACTGCTGTGAATGGTGACACTAAACTAAGTTTTTGTTTAACGTGTTCATTTAGGTTTGAATCTGAGACCTAAAAAGACAGCGCTCAACTTAGATGTGTATATATGAAAATTTATTATTATTATTGTTATTATTATTATTATTATTATTATTATTATTATTATTATTATTATTATTATTATTATTTTGTCTGGTGTGTTTGCAGAGAGAAAAACACTGCACAAGGAAAAAAAAACTCCTTTCCTTTCAGGGGTGGGTAAAAAAACAAGATTGTTCCTAATTGACACCACATGTGGGGGAGTGTTTTGTGGTCTGATACCCACAGTGGTTCCCCCCGTCCAACTCCTCCTCATACACACTCCATGAGCTAATGTTCCAGCTCTATTTCCCTTTCTATCCCCCCGTTTTACAAACTCCAGGATTGGAGTGAGGCACGGGGTTCCAGCTAACAGACGTGAGACGGGACTGTGGGTGTAGAGCTGTTGGAGGCGAAGGAGGAAGAGGGTGGTGAATGGGTTTGACTGGTGAAACCGGGGAGACAACTGAGCGCATAGTGTTGCTGTGCCAGAACAGGGAGGTCCAGAGACGGGGCAGGGAGGTCTTGAGCGAAAGGAAAGAGAATATCTAGGTTCTGCAGTAACTGTGCAAGTCTGTCATGGTGCAGTGAGACAAGTCCTGACATATTTGAGTGTTTTCTCAAATGATCATAACCAAGATGCACATTGGATGAAAATGTTTTTAGAGCAGTAATCTTTTGACAGATTAGCTATTTCGTGAAAATGTGGTAGCGTTTGAGAAATTGGAGAAGAACAATTTTCTTTTCTTTTCATCTTTCTTTCTTTCTTTCTTTTTTTTTTTTAGGTCTTATCCTCCATGTTTTCACAGCCTAGCATAATGTGGAAATATTACTATTATAGCTTTAAAGTAGCAATTACAGTTGCCACGGATGGTAAGAATGTGTAACTGTAGTTAAGAATGTGCAATTATGTTGCTGTCTTCACAGGTATAACTTAGTTATAACTTCTTATAATTATTAGCAAATATAGACTTGCTGATTCAAGGTCTCCCACATACCAAATTGACTTTTGTTGGACTAGACACTTCAAGAGCAACTGCAGATGTTGGCCTTAAGCAAGACTAACAGAATGGTAGAAGTGATGGACCAAAACAATCATTATTATCAAAGCTGATGCCGTTTTTTGCCACTCTGGGTCAAGGATGACAGATCAGGCAAATTCTTTTTGAAACATAGTTTGTTCAAGAGTCTGTTAGAAACACGCATGCCGAAATCCTGAAAACATCTTCTCATTAGGATATCATTTGTTTTTGCAATATTGCAATTTTGTGCAATTATTAAATATATAGGTCAACGTCCAGGTACATATGGTTAACTGGCATTACGTGCATTTTACCCTTTGCATTACCTTTTCATTGCTCTAAATTTGTTCTATGTTTGTAACTAGATGCTGGTGCTAGAAGAGTGATGCATGGTTGGACAAATGATAGTCATTATCTAGCCCTCTAGAAAGTCAAAGCTCCAATTTACTCTCCATGTTCTGTTTAACCTGGAATCCTACTGTAATAATGGATGGCGAGTTAGTAAAGTGCATTAATACAGACTAAGAAAAACAAACAATTATACGAATATCACCTTCTAACAAAGTTTCTGATGTAGCAATTCATGTTTCTACTCTTGACAAAAATCCAGTAAGGTTTTGGCCAGTTTTGACAATGATGTGCAATTTTCTGTCCTTGCATCACAAATAAAAGTCTGGTGAGTATGGCTAGTGTTTATAGATTATATATATACAGTGGTGTGAAAAAGTGTTTGCCCCCTTCCTCATTTCCTGTTCCTTTGCATGTTTGTCACACTTAAGTGTTTCGGAACATCAAACCAATTTAAACAATAGTCAAGGACAACACAAGTAAACACAAAATGCAATTTGTAAATGAAGGTGTTTATTATTAAAGGTGAAAAAAAATCCAAACCATCATGGCCCTGTGTGAAAAAGTGATTGCCCCCCTAAACCTAATAACTGGTTGGGCCACCCTTAGCAGCAACAACTGCAACCAAGCGTTTGTGATAACGTGCAATGAGGCTTTTACAGCGTCCCGGAGGAATTTTGGCCCACTAATTTTTGCAGAATTCTCCTAATTCAGTTACATTAGAGGGTTTTCGAGCATGAACGGCCTTTTTAAGGTCATACCACAACATCTCAATAGGATTCAGGTC
>JAFFST010001941.1:47723-67258 GCA_022414735.1 Noturus placidus | reverse complement strand
AGTTATAGTAAGGGGGGCAATCACTTTTTCACACAGGGCCATGATGGTTTGGATTTTTTTTCACCTTTAATAATAAACACCTTCATTTACAAATTGCATTTTGTGTTTACTTGTGTTGTCCTTGACTATTGTTTAAATTGGTTTGATGTTCCGAAACACTTAAGTGTGACAAACATGCAAAGGAACAGGAAATGAGGAAGGGGGCAAACACTTTTTCACACCACTGTAAGATTACATATAAAATATAATATATAAAATTATATAATATAATTATATATAAGATTATATAGCTTTGTCTTGATAGAATATAGTTGTGGAGGAGTAATGTCTCATAATCACAGTATTGTATTACCGCATACATTATGGTGGATGTGCATTGTGTTGAACATAGCTAAAGTACTGTGCAAAAGTTTTAGGCACATACAAGGAAATGCTGTAGAGCAAAGATGCCTTCAAAATAATGATTTTTTTTTAAATAATGTAAAGTGCTGTAAACAGTAGTAAATGAAACAAAGTTGATATTTGGTGTGACAAAAAATTTAAATAGTAGTCTCCCGTACAATTAGTGCCGTTTTAAAAGGAAATGAGCTGTAGGTTTTATTGAGAATCGTATGGAACCAGACACTGTTCTTCTGGAGAATTTGACTGTTGAGATTTTCTTATATTTGCAGTAAAACCCAGCAGCCTTCATTGTTTTTTTGTTTTTTGTTTGTTTATCTGAAAAGTGGTATGTAATATGATGCTTTCTTCAGTGACATACAACGTATGTATTTTGTGCTGGAAACATAACGTTTGGGAATCTAAAATGTTTTTTGTACTCACTTGATAATGTAGAAGTCATAAAATAAAAAAATCTATAACGAAGTTTGTACTAAGAAAATAGGGTGCCTAGAACTTTTGCACAGTACTGTATATATCAAATAAAAACATTTACTTTGCGAAAGTTAGTAAGGGGTCCTTGTTTTTTCTAGTTGTTAAACCTCCTTGTCCATTGGGAAACTATAAATAAAAACAAATAACCTGGAAAAAAAATCTGCTTGTCCCAGATCCCTGGACTAGTGATCAGTACAAGTCTCTATAATCAATTAATCGATTGAATGTGTGTATGAACCTGACCAACCAACCACACTGAGGACCTGACAGTTTAATAACATTTTATTAACCAATAATGAATTTTACAAAATGACTATTCATCTCATTCCTGTTTATTCATAACTTAAAAGATCCTTTCAAAGCAGTGTTTATCTGAATCGCTGAATGATTGTCATTCAGTCTAATGGTCATCACTTACAGTAAAACCAAACTATTTGCTTAAGTATGCGGTATCTGACCACCCCATCGATTTCCTTCTTATAATTGTGCTTGAATTTTATTGTCGTCCCAGATGTTAATTAGAGAATACGTAAACACCTACATCAAGCTATCCCACCCGCGTGGTTTTATCGCACTGAGTACAGTTAGCTAACCATGCCAAAAACAATGTGCTGTGTGCAGTTTAAAAGCATCCTGGGCTTAACCAGGTTCATGTGGAAATTTCAGAAACTATTGGAAATGGTTCTTTGCCTACTGTAAATAATTGTATACCCACAAGGTACATGTTTATAATTGTTGTATATGATATAGTGGCCAGTGACTATAGATGCAAGGTAGGTACCTAATAAACCAGCAACTTAGTGTACCTTGTGAATAGAAGGCGGGGGGTACTTTTTTAAACCCATGTTGGAAAACACTGAAGGATAAAATATCCAAACTTAGATGAGTTTATTCACTTTAAAACAGCCATTTAGAAATGACCTTTCTCATCACACGAGTGTAACGATCCAGAAGGCCATTTTGTAGTTATACACAAACAACCCCGTCTCCCGTATTGTTGTTCTGCAGGGGTCTTATTGTGCCTGCTAGTATTTGGCAGTTCCTATCAGCTGTTGCTGCTGCTAATTGTCGGTTGTTTGTTAGAGATCTCATTGCCTCGTCTCCAGAACCCAGAGTTTTTATTGGGGGAGTGTTTCAGTCTGGCTCAGCTGGTAACCAGGCTACCTTTTGGATCAGATCACTATGTTCTACCTGGGTTTGGAGCAAACCCTTCTCAATTGTCAGGGAACAAAACAGTGTGAAACCCAATCTGGATCAGGCACACTGTTATTTTCCTATTCAAATAGTTTCCTTCTTCTTAGTGTGTCCCCCTTGACCCAAAGCAAATTAACACCCTTTGAGTGTTCACTAAAAAAAGGGATGTTTTGTGTTAAAATCAAAATCTTGATCTTATCAACACTAGGTGGCAACATTTAGCTTTGCTAATTTTGACATATCACTGGACCCCGGACCTCACTGATCTGGATTATTTACGTTTAAGGGTACATTAAGCTTGAGCTTTTAGCAGCAAAAAGGAAAGAGTGAGGAGCTTCTCCCCCGTGTCCAAGACAAATGGCTGGGAAAATCCCCCACAATTCCACATCACAGCTGGCTTCCTGTTGAGTTCTGAATCTCAACTCTCTTGAACTAGTTGCTGAATCAACTCTGAGAAATTGTATTCACCTAAACCATTTTGAATATAACTCATCTTCTTACAGCACCACCTTTCTGCTCACCATGTCACACTATTTTTCATTTTTTCTTATGAGCAAGAAGATTGACTTGCTGGGTTCAAGGCTTGTGGAGGTGCTCAACTTGTACTTTCTGTGCAAATTGTGAGAAAAGATTTTCATTTGATGGCAATTGTGTAGGTTTTTTTAAACCCCAGAGAGAGTCCCATTTATTTCAAAAAGTCGAGCGACAGGAAAACGTCAATGATATGAATTTTGGATGTTGATTTTGAAATATGCAAAAGTACACAATTTCCAACAAGATTTTGCAATTTGACGACAGCAGTTTCATAAGAGGTGAAAGATGGGAAGAGAGAGTGTAGCATAAATAATGGAAAGGGAAAGTAGAGGTCTCTGGCATCCTGTTTGAAGTCAGCTCACACATGCAGCTCTTCAGCAGGGTGCCACTGCATGACAGCTTCTGTAAGAGTCGGCGGGCACATACATAAGGAAGAACATACTAAACCCATCACCCCCTCTTTTAGATGCCTTGTGCTTCTAGGCTCTATCATTTCCTGCAGGTCGCACACATTTCAGGTATCACTGTAACACTTTCAGTTATAAAAATTTAGGTAACAGTTTCAGTAATAAAAATCCTTTGATTACACTCGACCTTTTCATGCTCTACTGCTACTCTGATCAGTCTCTCAACATGGAGGCACCACCCAGATTCATTTTGGCCTCATTTTCTGAATAAATTTCTAAGATACTGGCACTGGTCTTCCTGTTATGTGGCCAACTCCCCCTTTTCTTTTTTTCTTTTCTTTTTTTTTTTTTTTTTTTTTTTTTGTTACTTGACTTTTTTCCAATCATGCTTAATTTTCCTTTGTGTATTTCCAATGCGGGAAATGGAGGAAGGGGTCTAGACATCATGTTTATTGGTGGAATTTCAACACCGTTGGGTTTATCTTTAGGTGCTGTTGACAGGGTCCAATATCCTGGTGGCTTAAAAAATAGCCAAGACTCCGACAAGCCTGAACAAGTAGGCAGGTCTCGCTGTTGTCAGGCAGGACTCTGTGGAATGAGTGACTCAGTGGCTTAAAAAATGATATGACTGATTTCTGATACAGGGCTGAAAGTACCACCACTCCCACCCTTCCCTCAAACTGGCTTTAACTGTATTTATTTAACAAGCTGGACTCTGTGCCAGATGATTGTCTAGAACAATACAGCGGGAAAAACAGGCTTGCAATCGCAGTGGAAACACGCTTCTGTTTTGCAGTAATGGGTGAAATGTCTCGCTTATGGCTTGTCTCAGTGAGGAAACATAATACGTTTTGTTTCATTTTTCCATAGCACTACTTTTCCTTGGCATTGAAGTTTCATTAGAGTGTTTACGGGAACAAAGACACTAAAGCTTTCTCTCCTGCTTGGTTCTTGTGAGGCAGCTGCGTCTTGGCATAGGGAATGCCTAGCATGAATCATGTTCTCAACTGGTGTGGGCAGTTGGTTTTGACAGCTGGGTCACTCGACTCATGTTTAGAGGAAGTGTGTTCCTCTAACGCTGGCCCTCTGCTGCTGGACAAGGAAGGCGTCAGGGTCGGCAGGCGGACAGGCGGCTTGGCTTGGGTCCAGGTGGACCAAAGATGGGCCAGATCCCCTGGTCTTTGCAGACCTCTGAAATATGCCTTTGGGACCATGCTGTTTACACTGGGAGAAAAGCAGAGTGGATAATCAGGCACCACATTTGGTCATATTTGCAAGTCATAATAGTTTGTTTTTTCCCAATCCTTTTGGTTTTTGGATCTTTTATAGGTGGCCAACAGCTTTAAACACACACGCTTCATTTCAATTTAAATATTGTCTCTTTAATAATTTTTCAGATGAATTCCATTAGGCCTGATTATACACTATACCAATTCCTATAGACTTGAAATTTTCAGTGGAGGCATTGACAGAATGGTGCTTTATGCTGTATGCCCCATTTTAAACATAAACATGCTCATAAATCATTTATTTAAGCGCAAAGGATATTCACTGTGGTTAAATAGTGGTCCAAGTTTAGGTTGGACAGAGGTGGTCACATGCTGGCTAAGAACAGCTTGCTCTTGAGTTGTGGTCAAGTTTGTTTCCTTTATTTGTTTCTCAACCTGTGCTTTTGCAGCTTATGAACAATGTCATTTTGTTCTGTCCCTGAGCACCATTGCTTTTAAAAAAACTAACTAAAAAACCCTAGCCTGACATTTGCATTACCCCAGAACATTTATAGTCAGCTCCAACAAATAGCGTTGACAATAAAAATCCATGTCAGTATTTTTCATAATTGACTTCACCTGCTTTGTGTACTACAGTTGCAATCAAAATTATTCAACCCCCATTGCAAATCAGGTTTATTGTCAAACTTTACAGACCTTCAGCTGTTTGCAATGAACAAATCAAACGAAAGCAATTGAAACACAATGAATGCTTCAAAAGATTTCCCCAAATTTAACTGCAAATGCAACTTCTAATGATTTCTCCAGTTTCAAAATTATTAAACCCCTTCATGGCAAGCATTTTTAATACTTAGTAGATCACCCTTTTGCTGTTATTACCTGCTGCAAACGAGATGCATAGCCAGAAACCAGCTTGTGGCAGCGTTCCTGAGGAATTTTAGCCCATTCCTGTTCAGAAGCCCATTCCAGTTCAGTAATTTGGGTTTGCATGCTGCAACCGCCTTCTTTAAATCCCACCAGAGATTGTTTATGGGGTTCAAGGCAGGTGACTGTGATGGCCTTGTAGAATCTTCCAGGAATTCTTCTGCAACCAAGTCTTGGTGGAATTTGAGGTATGCTTTGGATCATTGTCTTGTTGGAAGGTCCAATGATGCCCAAGCTTCAGCTTCCTCACAGATGAAATGACGTTTTCTCCTAGGATTTCCTGATACTTCAATGAATCCATCTTGCCTTCCACACACTGCAGGTTTCCAGTGCCAGTGAATTCAAAGCAGCCCCAGAGCATCACCGAGTCACCACCATGCTTGACTGTGGACAGAATGTTCTTTCTTCATTCTTGTTCCTCCAAACATACCTCTGATCTATCGTGATTTTGAGCCTACTTTTCTTTTTCTTTTGGGTCAGTAGTGGTGTACATCTTCTGCTTATAGTACGCGTCTTACTGTGCTCATTGAAACCTCAGTACCTGTTGCCACCAAGTCTTGCTGCAGTCACTCGAGGGTTTTTCACAAAAGTGGCATTTTCAGTTGAACATTGGGAAACCACTTGAAGCATTCGTTGTGTTGAACTATTTCAGTTGCATTTGATGTTTGATTTGTTTATTGCAAACAACTGAAAGTAAACCTGATTTACAATGGGGGTTGAATCATTTTCATTGCAACTGTATGTCTACCTAAACAATGGAAAAATGCTACGTAATGCAAAACTGCATCTAATTTTGATTAGGATGCATTACACAGCAGGAAACCATGTCCCATGTGCACACACGTGCACAATAGGGAGTTAAAGGTGGTGTATTAGCGAAAACATAAAAAATTGGAGTTTTGTAAATCTCAGCTCTTGCTTCAAGGAAATATGTTGTGCTGAAAAGTGGGTGCTAAATGCTTCCCTACATCTTGATCATGTATGTAGTGTTTCTTGTTTGTCTCATAATATTACTGATTACTGATTGAAGTTTGATCAGTTTACGCACTGCTAGTTATGATGGAAAGACAATGGCCAGCTAAAGGCAAGACACAACATGTGAATGGGCTAATTTTTTAAAAGAGTAGATATCACATTCAGTTTTTGCCTGATTGGTGATGCTCTTATTTTTTGTATTGGAACCTTTTCAAAAATGTACATTTATTTTAGGCAGATGAGACTTCGTTGAATGAAAATGTGTCAATTTGCATACTGAAAAAAAAAAAAAATCCTAGTTTTTCATTATGTTGTTTCTTCATTGTTTAATCAATCAATAAATTAATAATTAATGATTTTGAGCAGGACAGCATTTGTTTTTGATGTTATGTTTACACTCCAGTTAGTGGTCTTTATAACAGAAATAGACTATGATCCTAATTATGCCATGTGATGTTTTTAAATTTTTATTACTACAGATTGAGATTTATTCCAAAATCTGTAAATGATGAAAATTGGCATGTCTACGTGTAATATCTTACGTTTAACCTTCTCTCATCGCATGTTTTAGGACTGACTTTACATCCTGACTGTTCTTCCTGTTACCAGCACTCTTCTCTTACATTGATTAAAGCTTCTGGTATGTGTGTCAAGACCCAGAGATATGAGGCGTCGTAAGTGCAGATAAATAGCCGAGGTTTGTGTCTATCAGTTGATAGCCCAGACTTTGAACTCAGAGGAAGTAACAGTGTGGCCCACCCAGTAAGCCTGGTAGAAGGAGCTTTTTACAAGCATCTTCCTGCATTTCCTGATCTCGCAACTAGTAACGGATTCGTTAATAGTCTTCCAACATTTCCCCAACCAGCCTGGTAATATTTATGCTTGTATTAACTAAGTGTATCTGAATGTAAGCTTCATATTTAATGTTGGTGTAATAAAGCAGAGAAGTGGTGAGAAAGTTTTGTAGTATCACTGAAGTGATATTACAGAAGTGGTGAGAAAGTTTTGTAGTATCACTGAAGTGTTACAGGAGTGCCTGCATGTCTTGTTCCCACTCTTGCAGACTCTTGCAGTTTTCTTGGCTATTACTCAGGAGGTTGTGTGACTGTCTTTTAAGATAGGAGAGACGTTTTTTTTTCTCTCCAATCAACTTACTTAGTTACTTAAAGTTCCCAACAGCGCTTTTTGATTTTCAACTTGCTCATGTTGTTTGCTATCATCACTTTAGGGCACACATCAGAGACAAAAAAGGTGAGTGAGGTTGGCAGGGTGTTGCGCGCTCTATTATTGTTGATATTCTCAAGACCAGCCCAAGTCCTGCCAGCTGTTACTGTTTAACTGATTGTGTATATGATTGTGTATATGATTGTGAAGTCGCTAGGGTTCAGGACGGGGCAATTACATTTACATGCAACACATTTGGCAAAATGTTTTAATAATGGATCCAACATATTTGACAGTTAGTTACTTTAAATTCTTCGTACACGTTAATTTGAAGTCACCCCCTCCCCCCACCCGATTCCAGTTTCCTATTTTGGGTTTTTGAAAGGTATATTCTCCATACTGCAGGACACCCACCCAGTCTGACTTTTTGTTCTTCTCCTGATTCTGCTTTTGCTTAGCTCCTTTTTTTCAGCATTTGTAATACATGTAAAATAAAAATTAAACAGCCTCTCCGTGTGTGCAATTTGTAAAGTAAGATTAAACAACAGCAGCAGCAACAATAAAATGAATATCTTGGCTGTGCATTATTTGGGTTCCATGCTACACTCACACTGCTGTTTTATTCCCACATTTCTTGTTGAAAGAAGAAGAAATTGTTGTGTCTTCATGGAATGTGACAGTACGTAATATGTGTCCAGCACCTGGTGGACAAGTTGTAAGTGCCGTCCTGCTTTCTCTATGTTGTACAATCCACTAGTTGACTCAGTAGGGAGTGCAGTGTATATGTTTCTGAATAGAAATGTTCCCCAGCTTCAGATAAACTTTGGTACACATCACATACATTCAGACCAGCAGCTGCTGCAGCAATAAGAGACTTGTTTAATGTATGTGAATGTTTTGATGATCTGAATACGCTGTTCTTTAATCCGACCACAGTCTGTTCACATGAGAGGTCTTCTAGTGTTTATACAAGGTGTCCAAACTTTTGAGCCCCATGCTGGATTGTCATGCAAACAGGGTCCCTCTGCCGGTCTTGGCTTAAATGTGTTTTTCTTCAGCAGAGTTTACTACAGGTGAAAGGACTGAGCATATTTGGCATCCGATTTGATACTCCGTTACCATGGACCTATTTATTAGGTTTGTTTCTCGTACTTTGACTTGGCTCATCCTCTGTGTTTATAGTGTGGGGTTTCACATTCCTACATGGTTAAGTTTGAACACCACTATCGAGCTTTGGAGGCCAGTCTGTTGATATTAGGTACCCCCACCACTCCCACGCTCCTTCACTGCGGCCCAAATAAGAGCTCGGTCCGTTAGAAATTCTGGAACTCAAAATGTATTTGTCCAGAGCGGCACTGCTTCTCATTAAACATGGCTAGCAGCAATCCCCCCGTTTCCTCTTGTTGCTGCCCAACTTTGTTTTATCTCTGGAACAACATTGGTGAAAAAAGAGGGAAAGCAGCACCACCAGCATGTAGCCACTGTGTTTGGAGAGACCAAGCCAGCTATTTTTTTCCCCCCTTTTCAAAGTAATGAACTTCTCATTGTCCTCCTGGTGGGACCAGGCCATAGAAATGTAGTGGTCTATGCATTTTTGGGGGCTTAGTTAGACAGAAACCAACATTCCAGATGGAGGTCATAATGTTCTCACTCACTTTTCTTAAGGTTAGTAGAAAACCTAAAAGTATGGGATATTTATTGTTTCTTGTCCCTTGTTAATTAATAGATTAATAGGCTCACCCTCTCGGCTTCCTCCTCAGTTCATTCCATTGCACTGACTAAGCCAATTGTTGTGTGTTTGCCAATTTTCATTACCATTTTGGCTTCCTTTTTTAAACATATTTTCCATTTCATCCAGTAGTTTTAGCACTTCTGCTGTTAATTGAGCCCTTTTTTTATTAAAAAAATAATTTTAAAAAATGTATTCAGCCAAAAAATGCAAAGAGAGAGAGAGAGAGCATTTAAGAAAATGGACAATTGCTTGCACGGAATAGCTACAGCTGTTTGTCTTAACCTCACTGTGTTACGCAGAACCATTGCTGTGATATGGACTAAATTATGAATCATCAGTCTCTAAATAAATTAAAACCAAGCACGTCTTCAGCTAGTAGTAAAATCAGAGAGAGCAGCAGACCATAGATATTTCAGCTCATCCTAGTGAAAGCTCACCCACTTGCCTTAAGTCTTGCATGTAGGCAAGCAGTACTGCTTTGGTTTTGCAAGACGTTTCCCTGATGAACCCATTTCTCCATCATCAAGATCTAGTCACCCTCTTTTATTTTGCAGTAGAGGCTAACTAAGTTTTCCTAGGAATCTTCTGAACAGATTCACAGTCTCAATTGTGTGATGGATAATATTTGATTTGGATGTAAAACACAACTCTTACAGTAAACGTAATTAGGTGTGGCCAGAGAGACTGTAGACTCATTTTGTGTTATCTCTACTTAAACTTAAAGGCAATTTGCTTTCCACACAGGGTCAGCAGCAGACGTTCCAGTTTCCAGATATCTATTCCGAGAAGGAAAAACAGCACGAGGAGGGCTCTGTGGAGGCAATGCAGGAGAAATTCATGGAGGATGAGCAACAGAGGCAGAAACTAGACCCTAGGAGAGGGGGAGTCACCGAATGGTTTGGCCTCTAAAGACACATCACAAAAGGCGTGAGAAATATCGTGTAAGACGTTTCTTTTACATTGCTGGGTTATTTGAAGCGATATCGCCTGAACTTGGCCCTCTGCTTCCGAGAAACGGTACATTCTGTGCTGTCTCTAAACATGTCTGAACTCACAATGCGTCCCAAAAGCCTTGTATATTATCAGCCTTGTGTCTGCTCTACTGTTATCCCCTGCAGAGGTGCAGATAACATGAAGCAGCACACAGCGCCTTCATCGTGGGTTTAGGTTCCTCGGAAAGAACGGTCACAATTCATGTCTGATTTTGTCTTTTGAGTACAGACCACAGCAAAAACAGAGGACAGGTTAAACTGATGGCTTTATCGTGTTACTGTCTCAAATGTCCTAAGGCCATAAAGATGTATAAATGTTTGTGAACACATTTTCCATTAAAGTCCTCCATATATTAATGTCTCAATTAATTTTTTCTTGACTCACTATAAATGTCTGCCTTTTCTGACAAGTTTGTTGCCAAATGCATGCTTTAACATATATCAAGAGTATAGCTGTAGCAGATACAGTTTTTTGACCGCTTGCTACAGGAGACACTTTGAGACACCAGCGGAAAAACGAATACACCGAAGGGGAAAGGAACCGGACTGTGAAAGGCGCATTTGCTCGATTGGTGCGAACTTTATCTGTGACCTGTGAATCCATGAGCCTTAGTCTTGTAAGCCAATAGAAACCAAGTATGCGAGTCACATATGGCTACTGCTTGCTGTAGCACACATCTCGCTGTGGGCGGCTGTGGCTCAGTCGGTAGAGCGGGTTGTCTACTAATCCACTAATTGTAGGGTTGGTGGTTCGAATCCCATGCCGAAGTGCCTTGGGCAAGACACTGAACCCTAAGTCGCCCCGATGGCAAGTTAGCGCCTTGCATGGCAGCTCTGCTACCATTGGTGTGTGTGTGTGTGTGTGTGTGTGTGTGTGTGAATGGGTGAATGAGACACAGTGTAAAGCGTTTTGGATAAAAGTGCGCCATTTACCATTTAACTGACATATGCTAGGGTTTTATGGTAAAATATTTGTTCTCTTGATAGCAGTGTTGGCAACTCTTCTTTATTGACCAAAGAAATCAGTATTCTTGTACACATTGGCCCAAACAGTTCTTCCACAAATATCGATGAGAGCAACGTCTCCTGCTGCCGTTCTTCACCACAGATGTCTTGAGTAGCCCTGTGCCAGTTCTCATACCAGAGAGGCTGACATCACCATGCCATCCCGGTGATCACCAAGGAGAACATCAATATTGATTGTGTTTGTCCATTGTTTTCTGCTGGGAAACAAGTATCCCCTGCATTGTAATGAAGCAGTTTGATTGAAGAAAAAAAAATCCTTAACACAACAGCTGGACAACAGAGAGAACTCTGTTGAGATGAGAGCTACAGATTCCTGTCCAGTGTTCTCATCGTCTGAAGAAACCCCACATGAAAGTTGGGAAATCTTGCACAGCATTTACCGAGCCCCCACTCTGCTCTTGCCCATATCTAATAAAAACCTGGACACACAGTTAAATTAACATAAATGCTGATAAAGCATGTAGATTTTCTTTTGGTCACATGGCAAAGTTTGTGGTGTATAAACTAAACGGAGCACTGATGGGAAATGTCATTCAGTTTAAACTGTGCTTGATTAACTAATTTTAAGCATTGTTTTTGAAACAGATTAGAAAATCCAACACAACACATTTCACATGAAATCAGTAGAATCCATTGTGTAAATTTTTGTTTAAAAAAAAATGGGGTATTTTAAAACAATAAAGGAAGAGAAAATAATTTATAATTACTTTATCACTGAATGATAGAATAATATTGATATTGTAATAAATTCACAGTATTCATCATCAGTATTATAATAGTATTGTGTATGTAAAATGTTTATATACAGCGGGGAAAGTATTCGACATTTTTTTTCAGTAAATATGTTTCCCATGAGGCTATTCACATGAAATTTTCACCAGACTTTGGTATTAACTCAAGAAATCCACTCATATAAAGAAATCCAAACATTTAAGTCCACAAATGAAGTTATATGCAATAAAGTAGATTGACACATAGAAAAAAGTATTGAACATGCTAAGAAAAAGCAGTTCTCCAAGGCAAGGTAAGGAAAGGAACCAGCTGAAATCTGTAAGTATAAGTTATTTGGCAACATTAGCATCTTATTAGTGCTTTATTTAGTGTTCTCAAATTTAATCTTTTATAGTATAGTTTCACTACTGAAGATAAAATGCACAATTAACTTAGGACCGGAAATTATTGAGCATCTACAATATAGCTAGGAATATGAAAACTCTTAATAAAATAAACAATAAGCTTCTAAAGTTACCAAATAACTGTTGTATCTGCTACTTACTGTATAAGCACACGTATTAGCTATGAGTTAGTGTCTAGTATGCGACTGCCTGTATTGAAGTGTTTTCATATGCTTGATTGAGTGCTGGAGTGTGGGGGCCATACTGTTAAATGGCTGGTGTGTTTCCTCCATTTAAGAGTGCTGTGCTTCATCCCTCCAGCATGTTACCTCATGTCTTTTTTATGGCATGCGTACAGTACAAGTCATTTGGTGGCTTGTTTAAAAGTGGCATGACATCCCAGGCTCAGTGACGCACAAGAAGCACAAGAAAATACTCAGCACAGCATGGCGGATAGTAATACAAGCTTATCTGTATCTCTATTACACAGACATCACCAGCAATAGATACACTGCATGCACAGAAGGTTCTAAAATGATAGTTAATCTATCCATGCATAGAGAGTGATAATCCTCCTTTTAAGTCTTTTACAGCCATGGTAGTCTCTAACCCCCTTTGAAATGTCAGCGTCATCTAAATAACCACAGCAGAGATGACCTATTGTGTTTTACTGTTGTTGTTTTTTTAATAGTGTCTAATTAACAAGAGCTATCAGGAAAGATAAAAGAACCTTTTCGACTATATTAATATATTGTGGTTTCTGTCAGGCTGATAAAAATATGGTTTAAAAACATCTTGTGTGGTCTGGTAGTTTAAACTGTATTGGGACTACTTCCCCCTCGTAATAGCAGCTGTTGTCATTTTGACTCATGAATGGTGGCTGATACAAAACAAGAGTTCTTAGAGAGACCTGGTGTGTGGATTAAATAAACAGCATGCTAAGTGACCTTTCCTGAAGTTAAAATCAATCTGCCACTCTGTCTAATTGTATGTGTCAAAAAACCCCAAAAACGTCATCATAGCACATTAGGAGTATGCCTGCAGTGTTTGAGTCACAGTATGAGATGGCCAAAGATGGACAGGGCAATAAATACTCCATTCTATAAATAGTGGCAAAGCCAGGCTTTAGAAAGTCCTTACATTTACTACTCATTTTCACCGTCAATGTTCACTAAGACAACCAGAGCCGACCCTATGCAGGCAGGAGTTTTGGACAGGAGCCAGACACATTCTTGACTCCCCTAGGTTGCTGTTAGTTCATCTGAGCTCAGCCAACGCACTCTGTCACCCCGCGGCTTCTCTCTCAGCCCCGTCCACAAACACTGTGGTTTTCTTGCCCGGTGGGAGACTGCATCTGAGTGCCTGTGCAGCACAGCTGTCGTTTATGACATACAGTACTGCTATATATTATTACACATAAAACACTGAGTATCTCTAAATAATACTAGGCTAGCAAAGAGATTTGTGTGTGTTTGTGTGTGTGTGTTAGAGTTTATCTTACAGGGGTAGTTTACCCAAAAATTCCAAGTTAATTAAATAATGTGATACCATGAATGAGCAAGCATTATATAAGCACACTGCAAAAATGATCTCTCACCAAGTGAAAATATCCTGATTATGGAAAAATGTATCTGATATTTCCTATTATGTAATTTTTATAAATTAAATATAAAATTATTTGCCCGGGTTTTGGGTGATACTCATTTCGAGCTTTAAATGTTCTTATTCTTCAAGAAATAAATGTTTAAAATGAAGGGAAAAAAAGTAATGAGTAAAAGAAATGTCTAGATATAGGTTAACATCAGAAATTCTGGTTAATTGTAAACTTATAAAAGAAAAACTGGATAAATTTGACTATATATAAGATATTTTCAGTTGCAAAGATTGCTAAGATGCAGTGCAGTGATATAGTTTGGTCAGTGAGGACAGGCATTTCAATTGAAAGGTCAATAGTTTAGCATACTAGTATGTGCAAAATTAATGCAATGTTTAATGCAATTTCTATATTACCTATTATACTACAAAATTGGGATGCTGTGTAAAATGTAAATAAAAACAGAATGCAATGATTTGCAAGTCTCATAAACCCATATGTTATTCACAATATAACATGGAAAAGTATTGTGAATAACATATTGGTTTATGAGATTTGCAAATCATTGCATTCTGTCTTCATTGACAAACACAACGTCCACATTTTTTTGGAATTGGGGTTGTAAATAGAAAATATCCAATTTTAGATTCTCTATCATTCAGTTTCCAAAATAATTAAATGTTAGAAAGATATTTTGTATGTTGTTAATTATATATAGAAATATTGATTTGTATAAATGGAAACTTCACTTTCACATGACTGCATTATTTATATTGCTTTTTTGCATTTTCTTGCAGTTTCCCGCTCGGAAGGTCTGCCCATGTTGCTCTTCCCATTAGCTCATAACTCGTAATGGTTACCAGTTCTTGGTTTGAGCATTCATTGCACATTTGCTGTCCAACTAGGAGCTCTGTTTCATCTTAACTCAGGTAACGTCACAATGGATGTGTTGGATCAATGGATGTGTTGTAAGTCTACGGGAAAAGAGCAAGAGAGTGTATATCACTCCTGACATCCCATTATAGTGCTTATTTGCAATCAGCTATGCTTCATTCCCACTGGGTGGTCTTTTTTTTCTTGAAGAAGCTCCTCAAGAAACACATTTGCATTGTAAATAAGCTGATTATAATAATGAAATAAAAGTGAGAGCTGGGGAGTTGTTTCTACAAGGAAACAAAAGGGCTTTGGAGAATTGTGTTTGTCAATGCTGTAGTCACTAACTATGGTTCTATATTTGACCAGTTATGGCACCTGTTTGTAATAGTGAAAGGAAATGTGCAGATGAGAATCATTTAGAAGTCAGATTAATCATTTAGGAGAAACTAGCTCACGCTTTACTGTATACATGGAAAGAGAAAATGGTATACTTCTTAAAATCTCCAGTCAGGAACTGGAAAAATAGCACCACCGCCTCATGATTCACTCTGAGTTTGCTAATCAAGAGGAATTAAGTTGAAGTCGTGAAGCAGGGTTGATATTCAAAGGCTTCTATTGTTACTCTACCAATATTTGTAGTAAGTTTCCTTTTAATTCTCTTACTTCATATAAACAAAACCATTTAGACATTTGGAAAACCTGAAAGGTTAATTGAATAACATCGGTGAAAATTAGGGTCCAATTAAGTATGACATCAATAAATATTTAAGGAATAGGTTTAGAGCTTCTGGAACATCTGGGAATGCTGGGGTTTTTCATTTAATGGATATGCGAAGCCCCGTTGGTATTACTCAAAGAGAGATCACTGTGAATGCCTTAAGCTTTTCACTGTTTAAACCTGCACGCAAGGCTTCTGAGGTTATTTTGGACCGGACCACGCGATGGATGGAATGCACAGCTTCTGAAGAGGGTTTAATTTGAAGAGGTGTTTGTTGAAGGGATGCTGGTGATGTCTTTCTGTCAGGATTCTAGTTTGTAGCACTTTCATATTTTATACAACATCTCAGATAGGCCTTCTTTCTCTCTATCTTTCTCTCAGTCAAGACCTGTGTCTGCTTTGGAGTTGAAATTGTAAATGATGAGCAAATTGTGTGGCCTCAACCCTCATTGAGATTACAAATGCATTTGTCTCTCTTGGAGGCATGCAAGATGACAGCAAGCCCTTCCGCAGCCAATAGAAGATCCAAACACACCTTTTTGATTGCTTGGGATCTGACCTCCTGACTCTCCTCTTTCAAATGTCAGGCAGGGGGAAGAGGAGGGGTTGGGGTCATGTGGGTTCCTTAGACGAAAAGAGAGGGCTTGGCACAGGGCCTCAACCAGATTCTGAGGATAATTAAAGCTAATGTGATACAGATTAATACTGACTCTCCTGCTTGGGGCGGTGGATAGGAGAGTGACGAAAGGATGCCTCATTCAGATCAGTGAGAAAGAATTGTCCCTTTGCTCCACAGGGCCATTCTTAAGTAACATTAAAGCCATTGAGAACACATCAGAAGACTTCATTTAGATGGAGGCAAGTAGAGAAAGAATGAAAAGAGAAAGTGTGCACATAGAGGAGGAGTGAGAAAGAAAAGAGTACTGTCCTCAGAGCGCTGTTGTGGTATGGTTCAGGTTATTTTGCGGTGAAGGCTTCGAAAAAGGGAGCTTTGGTGGTACGCTGAGCAGCCCATACCCGCGCACTCACATGCCTCTCCCACTGGGAGGTTTTAGGCTTTAAAATGGTTTCCTGTGACGTCGATTGTATGTTTGATTTGCGCTTTTGCGGGGCTAGTATTATTCTCAGGAGGGGAGAATCTAGCACGCTTTCATTTCCTCTTTTCCAACAGCCAGCATAAAGTTGGCAGTGAGAAACTAGGGGATTGTAAAGTCAGATTTGTTCCTCCCCATCAAAAGCACATTTTTTGTGTTTTCTTTAGTTGTAACCGTTCCAGTGCTTGCGCTGCAAATTGACGTATTGTTCCCTTATAATTGGACCCGTTTGTGTTTGACTGTTTTTCAATATTTTGAGACTATCCAGTGTTTGCTTTTGCTCAGGACTTTCATAACTAGAAAACTCAACCCCTTGTCATTTTTGGAGGGGAGTTGTAAAAAAAAAAGTAAGTGAGAGAAAAATGGTTTCAGAATTTTCAACCAGGGAGAAGTGCCTCAATACTAATTGCGGACAATGGATCCCGGATGGGTTACAGTGCAGTTGAGTCCAGGTTATGTTAGTTCAGCTGGCACTTAGTTGTGTGGGAAGCCATGTAATCCCTGTGGTAGTCAAACAGTGCCCAGAGTAAGCACTTTCTGTTGGAGTTGGAGTGAAAAGACCACTATTCTGCAAAAGCAGCTCACTTTCCTTGAATCCATTTGAAAATCTGTTGTTCACTTCATGAATGACGTGAAATGTAAAATCCCTTGTCGTGTGTGTCTTCTTACTTTCAAACAGATTGGGGTAAATAATAAACCTTAAGATAATAACTAACTAATACATTTTACTAGAACTCTCTCCGGACATCTGGTTGGAGTTCTCATCAATTGGAAGTCACATGCTGCTGCTGTTGAGGATGGCCCCACAAGGTACAACCTAAAGATCATTGAGATTACTGAGCATAGTACCACTTAAAAACCATAAGATGGTTTTGGACCTCAATTGATATGAACTGTTATGGTATGATGGCTAGGACTGCAATTACCACAAACAATTCTGCACTCAAGTCTCCATCAGTGAACAGTGGAGAAGTTCAACAAAACAGACTTAAGGTAAAAACTGTAATGAATTTTCCTTTTAACCATGTAGTATTAGCACATTTATAGAAGAGATTTATTTCTAATCACTCTATCCTGTGTCACCCAGATGAAGATGGGTTCCTTTTTGAGTCTGATTCCTCTCAAGGTTTCTTCCTCATAGCGTTTCAGGGAGTTTTTTCTTGCCACTGTCACCTCTGGCTTACTCATTAAGAATAAATTCACATCAAAATTCATTTCAAAACAATATCAAAGCCTGGGCATCACTGGAACGGTTATGCACTGGGTGGAATCCTATCTCTCTGACAGATCCTTCAAGGTATCATGGAGGGGAGGTATTTCTGAAATTCAGCAACTCACAACTGGCGTTCCACGGGGGTCAGTTCTGGATCCACTTCTCTTTTCTATCTACACTACATCTCTAGGGCAGGTGATTGAGTCTCATGGCTTCTCATATAATTGCTATGCTGATAACACCCAGCTCTATTTGTCTTTCCAGCCTGATGATCCATCTGTCTCTGCACGCATCTTTGCTTGTCTGTCGAACATCTCGGTCTGGATGAGGGAACATCAACTTAAGCTCAACCTGGCAAAATCTGAGCTTCTCGTCATCCCAGCCTGTCCCTCAATCAACCACAACCTCACTGTACAGCTCGGCTCAACCACACTCAAGCCAATCAGGATGGCCAGGAACCTTGGGGTGACTCTTGATGACAGCTTCACCTTTACAGACCACATCTCAACAACTGCTCGGTCCTGTAGATTCATCCTGTACAACATCAAGAAAATCCGACCCTACCTCACCGATCAGGCTACACAGATACAGTACTAGTCCAGGCTCTTGTTATCTCAAAACTGTCACTACTTTCAGGCCTCCCAGCCAGCTCCATCAAACCCCTGCAGATGATTTAGAATGCTGCAGCACGCCTTGTCTTCAACCAGCCAAAAAGAACCCATGTCACACCCCTCTTCATCATCCTCCACTGGCTTCCTGTAGCCGCCCTCATCAAATTCAAGGCCTTGATGCTCACGTGCAAGACCCTGTCTGGAACAGCACCCTCCTACCTCAACTCTCTGCTAAAGTCTTACGTTCCCTTACGCAATCTGCGGTCGATTAGTGACCGACGTTTAGTAGTTCCTACTCAGCGTGGCGCAAGGTGCCTTTCCAGAAATTTCACTCTAACTGTTCCTCAGTGGTGGAATGAACTTCCTACCTCAATCCGAACCGTAGAATCTCTCACCATCTTCAAAAAAACAGGTAAAGACCCACCTCTTCCGTGAACACCTAACCAACTCATAAAAAAAAAACAAAAAAAAAAAACGGGCACTTACACCTCTACTCTGCGCACTTTGCTTCTTCTAGAACTAAATTAATGGATCTTGTATAGTAGCTACTTGTATTGTTCTCTGCTTGATATATCACCTTGCTTGTATCTTTCTCATTTGTAAGTCGCTTTGGATAAAAGCGTCTGCTAAATGTGTAAATGTAAATGTAAATGTAATTTAAAATCTATATCCTGAACTGATATATTTCTGTAAAGCTGCTTTGGGACAATGTCCATTGCTAAAAATGTTGTAAAATAAAACTGAATTGAAATAAAGAACATTTATTCATTCATTCATCTTAAGTAACTCTTTTATCCGGGTCAGGAATGTGGTGGATCCAGAGCCTATCCCAGGAAACCTTAGTGTGAGGCCACCCTAGATGGGATGCCAGTCCATTACAGGACACCATGCACACACACTTTCATACCTGGGAGCAATTTACGCTAGAGAATCCACTTACTAGCATGTCTCTGTGATGTGGACAAAAACTGCGAACCCAAAGGAAACCCAAGGACGGTGTCCATGTGAACATGTACGTTATATATATATATATATATATATACAGTGCCTTGCGAAAGTATTCGGCCCCCTTGAACTGTTCGACCTTTTGCCACATTTCAGGCCTCAAACATAAAGATATAAAACTGTCATTTTTTGTGAAGAATCAACAACAGGTGGGACACAATCATGAAGTGGAACCAAATTTATTGGATATTTCAAACTTTTTCAACAAATAAAAAACTGAAAAATTGGGCGTGCAAAATTATTCAGCCCCTTTACTTAC
>JAFFST010001939.1:1627-12321 GCA_022414735.1 Noturus placidus | reverse complement strand
GTTGTCCTTGACTATTGTTTAAATTGGTTTGATGTTCCAAAACACTTAAGTGTGACAAACATGCAAAGGAACAGGAAATGAGGAAGGGGGCAAACACTTTTTCACACCACTGTATATATATATATATATATATATAAACACACGTATAATATTCGATCCTATTCTTCTGCGATTTGCGGAACATACATATACAATGTATACGTCTATGAAATATATTTCTTATTCAAATATTTATATTGATACCGGGGTCTGTCCGAATACTCGGTTCTGATTGGCTGGAAGGTATAATAGCGATTTTACTACAATTCATTCAAATACACATCATTTAATCATTGAATTGAATCATCCATCGTTCAATTCCTAATAAATACACCAGTTTCTCTTGCAGGGTTTTTTCCGCCGCAGTCAGCAGAACAACGCCACGTACTCGTGTTCTCGCCAGAGGAACTGTATGATCGACCGGACGAACAGGAACCGGTGTCAGCACTGCCGGCTACAGAAATGCCTGGCGCTCGGCATGAGCCGCGATGGTGAGACGGAGTCCACTCGTGTCCAATCTTTTTCTCTTAACAGCAGCTCTGACGGTAGCACGGCCGCAGATCACAGGTTTATATTAACACATCATGGTTTCTATGGCAACAGCCCGTTCACAGAGACTCGTACGGCGGACGCTCCACTTTATAAACGATCTCAGTACGACGTCTTTGATGCGGCGACGTTTTCCGCAAGGAGACTGCCGATGGAAGGAGTCTCCAGTGTCGGCGTTTTGTGACGGTCGGAGGTAAAGCCGTAATGTTTCCGACGTCTTCAGCATGGAAGAGTTTACGCATCTTTGCGGTTTCTTGTGGAACGTGACGAGGTCTTATTGAACGTTAAGCGAGAGAAACAGCTGCTATGACGTAAGCGAGAACAGGACCCGACTTGTTTCATTAATGTTCATGAATGTAACTATAAATGGATAAAAAGTCAAGTATGATGTTTCGTTGAATCTTTAAGCGATAAACGCATGTGATAGTCGGCAGGTTGCTGTGGTATAAGAGGAACGTGACTCTTTTAGACGTGCTGTTATAGAGCACGCGTGGTTTATTCCTGACTCTTCCGTTACATTTACATTTACATTTATTCATTTAGCAGACACTTTTATCCAAAGCGACTTACAAATGAGACACACTCACACACCAATGGTAGCAGAGCTGCATGCAAGGTGCTAGCTTGCCATCGGGGGCAACTTAGGGTTCAGTGTCTTGCCCAAGGACACTTCGGCATGGGATCACCCGGGCCGGGATTCCAACCACCAACCCTACGATTAGTGGATTAGTGGACAACCCACTCTACCGACTGAGACACAGCCGCCCGTTACTAAGATCGCGGTCGTAAATCAACACACTGTTATTAACACTTAATAATGAAAATTTTATAAGCAGTGACCATTAAGAAGTCTTGAGTTACGAATAATTTCAGGTCACAGTGGACATTGGACGGTCTGAGGACATTAGTGATTAGTGTAAGGCTGTGTCTCAAATCACACACTGTGCACTAAATTTAACACCATACACTACACACTTGAGAGTGTCGAACGTTAAGGGGACACGCCATCATGCACTAAAAGACATGCTCTCTTTCTCTCTCTCTCTCTGTCTCTCTCTCTCTCTGTCTCTCTCTATCTCTTTCTCTCCCTCTCTGTCTCTCTCTCTGTCTCTCTCTATCTCTCTCTCTGTCTCTCTCTCACTCTCTCTCTCTGTCTCTCTCTCTCTATCTCTCTCTCTGTCTCTCTCTCAGCGGTGAAGTTTGGCCGTATGTCTAAAAAGCAGCGGGACAGCCTGTATGCTGAGGTACAGAAACATCAGCAGGGTCAGGAGTGCGTCAGCAGCGTCATGTCCTCCGGCGGCGTGGGCGTGGAGGAACCCGGAGAAAACAGCCACGACGGGCACACGCGAACCTGCAGCCGCAGCTCCAGCACGGCCCTCAGCGACCTCGACGACCTCGGAGGCCTGCTCTTCGACCTGCCCCTGACCCCCGAGGACGAGTACTGCGGCCTGGATCCGCAGGGCAACAACAGGACGAGCGAAGAAGGGAACAGCGGAGGGAGCAACCCGTCCTCACACGGCCACGCAGTCTTAAAACACGAATACCAGCTCCTTCACACGCACTCGCCGCTCAACGAGGGGTTCTCGCTGCTCGAGACAGGTCAGTCTCGCATCCCAGACACCGGCTCCGTCTCCTACAGCGTCCTGAACGTGTAGGAAAACGTCCGGTTAGAGCTTTACCTCTCACCGTTACGCTGGAGACTCCTGTAAAGGATGATCATCTCACAAGTCCCTGTGAATGAGCCGTTACTATAGACACGGCAACATATTACAACGAGCGCATTGATATAAACCCGTGCTGCTGGTATAGAGAATTAATCAACACCTTCTGACCAATCAGAACTCGACACCGTCGTGATCGAAAATTCATCTATGACTCGTATAGTGAAATTTTACGTTTACGATCCAAATAGTTTATTTTAATTTGGTTCATCTTGAAGTGTTTCTTTGTTGCAGTGAAAAAGGCTTGATTGTAGGTATCTCTTGTGTGTGTGTGTGTGTGTGTGTGTGTGTGTGTGTGGTTTGCAGAACGCATCGCTCAGAGTGTGGTGAAGTCACATGTAGAGACGAGTCAGTACAGTACAGAGGAACTGAAACGGCTTGCATGGAACCTGTACACGGCAGAGGAAACTCGCACGTACCAGAACCAAGTACTCATCCCTTTCACTCTCGATTCATTCAATCCGTTCATTAATCGATCGTTACGGCGTTATAACGGGTCACAATATGGTTATAACCTTCCCTGAAACATGCTGTATGTGTAAGATGTGTATGAATCGCGCACACACACACACACACACTCACACTCTGTGTTGGTTCCTGTTTAGTCGATGGAGGCGATGTGGCAGCAGTGTGTGGCGCACCTCACTAACGCCGTCCAGTACGTGGTGGAGTTCGCCAAGCGCATCTCGGGCTTCATGGAGCTGTGTCAGAACGACCAGATCATCCTGCTCAAAGCAGGTCCGAGAACACACACACACACACACACACACACACACACACAGTGTAGTGGATGTAGTAAAAGTTAGGCGTTGTAGAACATTTCCATAGAAACGGGACATTTCATCCATAATGTCAGGATTGTGTGGAAATGTTGTGTAGTAAGCTGAACTTTTCCTCCAGCTACTGTTTAGACTGAAATACACCGCACGGCCATTCTTCTGCAGATCGAATCCTGTTCCAGTTCCTGTAGCCTTTAACACAACGTTTCTTCTGGATATTGGTGCATTTTGAAGCAGTTTGATTCGTTCCGTCGGCGACGAAACGCTAAACACTGCACTTATACAGGGCTTTTTCAAAAACCATTTGTTTTCAATCTTAGCGGTTCTACAAAGCGCTTTATACTGGTTTTCTTTCACCCATTCTCACACACACACACACTCACACACACACACACACACACACACACACACACTCACACAGCATGCAAGACGCTAGCTTGTTATCAGGAGCAAATTGGGGTTCAGTGTGTTGCCCAAGGACGTTTCGGCGTGTGGAGTCACATGGGTCGGGAATCGAACCGCCAACCCTACAGTGGACAGCCCGCTCTACCACCTGATCCACAGCCGCCCAAATGAAGCTCCGTGATGCTGTGCATACGTCATTGTTTGTGTTTATTATCAACGGTTGTTTTCTTGCAAATTCTTTTCTTTACTCCGGTTTCACATTTTTGTTTCTCTCTCGCTCTCTGTCTCTGTCTCTCTCTGTCTCTCTCTCTGTCTCTCTCTCTATCTCTCTCTCTCTCTGTCTCTCTCTGTCTCCGTCTCTCTCTGTCTGTCTCTCTCTCTGTCTCTCTTGTGCTCTCTCTCTCACTTTCTCTCTCTCTCTGTCTCTGTCTCTCTCTCTCTGACTCTCTGTTTCTCTCTCTGTCTCTCTCTCTCTCTCTGTTTTGCTCTCTCTCTCTCTCTGTTTCTCTCTCTCTCTCTCTCTCTCTCTCTCTCTCTCTCTCTCTCTCTCCACAGGATGTCTCAGCGTGTTGCTGATTCAGATGTGTCGAGCATATAACGCCACGAACCACACGCTGCTCTTCGACGGGAAGTTCGCCAGCATCCAGCTCTTCAAGTCTCTCGGTACGTGCCGTTTGTGATGTTATACAGCGGTTAGGTTTTCTCAGGGTGTGATTCAAGAACGCAGATGCCAACTAGCAAGCAGTTTCTATTAATAACTCAGTTACTCTCGAGATATTCTCAAACCTGAATATCCTGTACGCGCTGGGCACACATACTGTATGATTAAATGTTTTGCGTCGCTGCCGCCGGGCACAGGTTCATTGTTTTAATTACTATATTTACTCAAAGTTCCAATTAAAAGCACTTTCTAGAAGTTTCTACACCTGACTGACTGGTGTTGTGCTTGATGATCAGCCAACCATGAGCTAGAGCTCGAGAGCCTCTGTGTGGTGGATTATGGGAACACATTTTTTATTTACACCCCCCTCCCCCCCTTTTTTGTCCTGTAGGTTGCGATGACCTGGTGAACGCCGTGTTTGAACTCGCTAAATCGATGAGCCGCCTGCAGCTCACAGAAGAAGAAATGGCTCTGTTCAGCGCCGTCGTCCTGTTCTCTCCAGGTCTTGCGTCTGAATCAATTAAATCCTTTATCCAAACCTTCACGTGTACTACATCACTCTGGTACCGTCGCATATTGTATACGTGCACACTATTGTTAGGGATGTATAAATAAAGGTACTGATACCGGTGCAATACCATTCTCATTAATAATGTTCCAGTATGAACATCCGACACCAGGTGACCGCGACGCGATTAGTAGCACTAATGAACCGATGACACGAAAATGACCGCGATCTTGACGTATTTCACGATTAATGACCAAAGCAGAGAAGACTACACACTGCACTCCGACTACAGCGTGTTCCTACAGTACACGTAACCGGATCTTAATGGTGTTTAATAAAGCGCCCGCGGACGGCCGACACGAGCACGCGGAGCAGTATCGGCAACCGTGTTCGTAAAAATAAATTTAAAAAATGCTGTGACTAGCACGCACACGAATGCATTTCCAAGCGCGGTCTCCGTTAAAGACGGCGTTTAAACTGGGAAATCTTTATCTGTATAACGTACAGAACACATACACGTCCTGTATAACGACAGCGGACCCTTCTCAGCCGCTCCCGCGACGGACGCAAGAACTACCGGCGTGGATTTTTGCCGATAAACCGATAGTCAGTTATCCGTCGACCTCTAATATGTACATATCTTTTAATATATATTTTTTTACTGAATTGGTGGGGAATGACACACTTGTTACACACTTAAGCCTACAGCCACCATTTTAGTCCAAGGCATCGCACCATTTCTACATAAAATACTTTCATAACATATTACAAAAGCATAGATTAGAAAAAGCCGCCTCAGTGTATACGTTTAGGTGCTTATGGACAAGATTGTAGGTGACCTTGACCTTGACATATTGATAAAAATTGTTTAAGACTAGTGACTTTATCGAGCTTATTGACGTGGGAGTCGAGGTTAGGAGATTCGAAGGACTTAAATGTTTGATGGGACGTGTGTGTTTTGTTTTGGTTTTTTTTCTTTTTAAAAAACAGATCGGCCCTGGCTTACAGACAGACCGCCGGTTCAGAGGCTGCAGGGGAAAGTTTATCAGGCGCTGCAGCGCTGTCTGAACAGAGAGGGCGCCAGCGAGCACAAACTCAACAACGTACGCTTATCCACCAATTTTAAACATAACAGCATGTAACTAAAGATTGACAAAATGTTATCAAAATACTATGACTATGAGTTTAACTGTTTAAACGAACAAATCTTTTACATTCTCGAGTCTGGTTTCATCCCCCCGTATCTTTAGATGCTGGCTAAGCTGCCCGCGATAAAGTCCATCTGCAACCTCCACATCGACAAGCTGGAGTTTTTCCGCCTGCTCCACCCAGAAACAGCCTACAGCTTCCCCCCGCTGTATCGGGAGGTGTTCGGTAGTGAGAGCACCTCCCCCGACTCCACCAAGGGCTAGACGGCGCCAGAGTGTCCCTGAAACTGGTGCTCGAGGAGAGAAAGTGAGAAGGATGTAGGGATGAAACGAAGGACTGGTAGACGTGAAGCGTTTACAGACCAGCAGCTCACTGACAATCCCGCACACAACACTTTTGACCTCCGAATCCATCGATCCTTGTCTCTCCTTAACATGTGATGGACAGTACAGCGTGAATGAAATTACCCAAGGGGACTTTTAATGGAGCGCGGCGGTTTGGAGGATCGTTTTATTTTAAACTGACGAGGAAAATAAATAAATCCGATGTAAAAAGCTCAGATGATGGATACTGGAAGAATGGCGGCTTATTTGAGTTCACCTACATATGTAGAAATATTCTTGACCTGTGTGAAACTATGCATTACTGTTCGGTCGGAACGTTCTGCCTTTCGAAAAATGGCTTAAGTTGGTGACGAGGACGGGATGGATGTAAACCGCTACGCTACATGGCTAACGCTTGCACGTGGCCGTGTTAACGTTGCCGTGGTGATTGCATACTGTACATCACGTTGGTAACTGCAAGAAAGCTGTGATGAAGCACTACCGTCATTAAATCGGGACACATTTAATCACACTAGGTTAGTATTTATTTGAGTTACGGTTAGCAGCGGCTAGCTAGCTAACAATCAGTTGTCAAACTTTTGCGTGACGCGCGTCATATTTTATTTTACAAGCTATTCGGCACCCTCGTTTAAAAAATCCAGTTTAGAAATCCAGAATTTGGTCCGCTATCATGACATAAAATGCAGCAAAACAACCCTGCAGGAAAGTTTTGGCACCTTTTCTTAACTATTCATTCGCCCGGTCACTTTCGATCCCTCTACAGAATGTAGGTTAGGATCAGCGCTTGAGTCTCTGGGAGAATCTGAGAGACATGACGCTACAGATCCCCCCGAATGTATTACTTTATTTTCTTTTAGGGTTTTGTATGCAGGCGTGTGAAGGAGTCGGTTGAGGTCTTCATTCTGACCTTTTTTTTTCCTTATTATTTTTTATTTAGAATTAAAAAATGGTCCATTTCCTTTTTTTTTCTGGAAAAGCCACTCTAGAATGAAACTCATAGTATTTTGTTATTTTGGTTTTCTTGTAATAAAAAAAAAGCAAAGCGCCGTATTTTCCAGACAACATCCACGTTTTTACGGTCGTCCGTCCATCCCCCGGTAATAAAATATAAACGAATGCTATAAACATATCTTCACCGCTTCCAACAAAGCTTTCAACTTCTACGACTAGACAGGAAGTGACTAATGCGTTTACTTCATAATCAATCATATTTTATTAACATAGACGCTAGCTAGCTCGTGTTACACAATTAGCGATGCGGCAATACCGCGACTAGCTAGACACAAAAATCATTCAAGTTGTCGTCAAGAAATCGTATGTTCGTCGAAACTATTTACATGAAGAGAATGAAACAATTATCATTTCACATTTTTATTTAGGTTACAGAAATTAATAAACTTGTGCGACGCTCATCTCTAGCTACTGACCGAAATGTAAACGCAATACGACAGTCGCTAGGAGGCAAATTCAGGCCGTCATATTCAGACGTCGTGTGCAGTGAAAAGGCGGCATTACGGATATTATCAGGGAATGAGAGGAAACAAAATGGTTACTACAGTAGTAGTAGTAATAATAATAATAATAATAATAATAATAATAGAAGAGTACTCCAGTAGGGGGCGGTGATGTATCATTTTAAAGTTCAAGTAAAAATGCCTGCTACAGTAGTATGACGTGGGTTAGGGTTAACCCTAAGACAGAATTTTGTAGCCTGTCTTGTCTGGAAAATACAGTGGTATGAAGTATTATAATAATAATAATAATAATAATAATAATATACTCAAGCTGACCGGCTGAGACGCTGCTTTCTTTTTTGTTATTTTAAAAGCAGATAAATAGCACTTACAGATCTTACATTTATCAGCGTTGTTAGAAAATCCACCTTACTGAAATCTGGCATGAATATTAAGTTCAGATTTGACTACGAAACATTTATACAATTTTATTAAATGAGGCCCATTGTGTGTGGTCACTTGTTCAGTATGTTCTATAGCCAGAATGTTTTTTCCCCTCAATAGCGACATGAGAAGAGGACTGTTTTCATCGTCCCGGCCATCGACACCTGTTTCACGTGTCGCGTTTTTCCCGCACTGTTAGAATAGCAGCAATAAAAAAAACAAAGAGTTCTCTGGGTGTTTCCGACAGAGTCATGATGGGACTGTGCAACAGATACGATGTAGATTCACTCTAGCACGCGTCAGTTAATGGATAATAATTTGGTGTAAAATTAAACACATGATGTAAGTGGTATTGCGCAGATTCACTGTAAGGTGAAGGAAAATGATGGCAAAGTGTGATTTATGAAATGATTAATTTAACGGTTTTAGATTGTGGGTAAACAAACTGCTTCATGGCTCCCGTCTTGCTAGTTCTCTCTCTCTCTCTCTCACACACACACACACACACACACTCACTCAGGGAGTTAGCTGGGCTCTCGGTCCTGTACCATCTTCTTTTGGACACCTTTAAACCTGCAGAAGTCCTCGAACCTCCATCACTGTGTTCGTGACTGCTTTCCTGAATGTTAAGATTTCCCACAGAACTTTTTTTTTTTTAATTAAATAGGATCTTGTATAGTTGTAAAATGATATATAAATAAATATAAAGATGGATTCTAGGTTTTGAATCTTGCTTGTTTTTCTGTCTTTTTTTCCTGCAGTGTTCCACTTTCCTCACCCTTTCAGCATTGTCCTCGTCCGCACGAATTAATTATGTTTTTTAAAGAATGTTTTTAAGACAGAAAACCTGACCTGATCCTTCTGTTCTTTCTTTCTGGATTGTTTCTTGTTTTTTTAAAAAAAAAAAATACATAGATTTTAATAGCTATAATTTATTATATGTATTTTATTATTATTATTATTATTATTATTATTATTATTATTACACATTTAAAAAAGACAAACGTGATGTAGAGTTGTATTTTGGGGATCCAATATGTGGATTACAAGTTGAATAAATTGTCTTTTTACATCGCATAGTGGTGTGTTTTTTTCCTGATTATTTTATGCTAATTTTCACAGCTGTAGAACACTATATTTAGAAAATCGAATAAAAAATATTTCCGAATTTTAATTAACTGATGTACATTTTTCTTGTATAGTATCTTCTTTTTTTATTTAACGTTATTCTAAACAATCGTGTTACATTATCCATCCATCCATCCATCCATCCTCTACCGCTTACTCCTTTTCAGGGTCACGGGGAACCTGGAGTCTATCCCAGGAGGCATCGGGCACAAGGCGGGGAACACACTGGACAGAGTGCCAGTCCATCACAGGGCACAATCACTTACACACTCACACACACACACACATTCTCATAATACAACAACATGCAAGATTTGCTGCCTCCCTGTGGTCAGTATGTGAACTGCAGTTATCAGGGTTCGTTAGTATAAATGAATAAAATACATTTTAAAAATGCAGCTTTAGCAATGACATTAAAAATCACCGAGTGTGTGATGAGATAACACATTGATATGAATGTAAATTGTGAGCATTGTCCGTGCTATTATTGCCACTACTCATGCAGTATATACAATTATGTGTGTTCAATTTATCTAGTGCCTTTCTAACACTCAAGGCTGCTTTATAAAGTGTAAAGTTTAAAACAAAAAACACCTTTAAGGTGTAGAAAGAGAAGACTATTGTGTGAAGAGAAAAGTTCCTCAATGACAAGTATCATAAAATATTTAATGTTAAGGGCAAAGCTTGTAAAGTTGCTCAGCGTTTCATATTTGCCCAACATTTAGGAACAAGGATGCTGTGATTCTTCACAATATAAAGATTGCATAGTATAACAGATATATATGGGTGTGTGTATGTGATTGTGCCCTGTGATGGACTGGCACGCTGTCCAGGGTGTACCCTGCCTTGTGCCCGATGCCTCCTGGGATAGGCTCCAGGTTCCCCGTGACCCTGAAAAGGAGTAAGCGGTTGAAGATGGATGGATGGATGGATGGATGGATGGATGGATAACGCCTTTATCCATTCTAATCTCATCAATGGTAAAAAGTCAATGGGCCTTAATTATAAAATAAAAAATTGTGGTAAGATAAAATGAGTACGCTGAGCAAGGCACATGCACATTACAGCTCGTTTGCATTTGGTGACACCAAATTTCCTCAGAATTCAGGCACAGAACGTACTATTCAAACTAAATGGATTTTCAGGAATGTCAAATTTCTTCCATGTTGCAGTAACTTCCTCCAACGGGGTTTTTAGCTAGATGCTACTCTTTGTCCCTGATCCAAAGAATTAGCATGAGAATATTTTCAATAGAGTCTACAAAGTACTTTTCTGGATAACAGTGTTTCCTGAAGGGTGTAAATCTAAATGTAAAACTCCTACGACTGACTTACGAATAAATTGGTATCAGATTTGATGAAGAAAGGCCCATTGTTTGGCAATAACGCAAGACCACCCCGCCGGTCCCACTCTCCCACGCTCTTTCTCTCTCTTTTTAAACATGTGAATGTTCTAGATCCTTGTTGAATGTTCGGTGAATATTATACGCTGAACTTTATAACCCCCCCCCCCC
>JAFFST010001930.1:10959-22793 GCA_022414735.1 Noturus placidus | reverse complement strand
TATATATATATATATATATATATATATATACATACATATTTTTTCCCCACGAAATTGCACTATTTATTATCAAATGGGGAAAAAAGACAGATAACAACAACAACAACAAGGTTATGTATCCTATTTCCTGAACATGACTGTTTTTAAATCTCAGCTTTAGAACTTGCTGCTAGTTATTAGTGTAAATGATATCAGCATTTTGGATGATATACCCTAAAGGCCACGTGTCTGTAGTGTCCAGTAGGAAACTGCACCTTACGGAATAACAGCATCTACACCCTGTGGACTGTAGCAGAAATGCCAGCAGTGATGCTAAAATGATGAGTTATGATCATCAGTCTAAACAGAAGAAAGTGTTTGTTTGTTTGTTTTTTTACTCTGAAAGATAAAGTTCCAGTTAAAGAAGGAAACCCTGCTATAGAGCATATAAACGGGTGTGTGTGATAGATTTGACCTGCAGGTGGAGCCAAAACACAAGAAATAATACCTGATTTCAAACCAGCTGGAATATGGTGTTAATTTCTTTTAAACGGTTAAATTGCTAACTTTACTATGAATACTATGAATTTATTTTCTTTTTTTAATGTTTAAAATCCCTGCGTAGTGTTTGACAGGCAGATAGACAGATAGATATATAGATGCTGTTATGCAGTGCATACAGAAAGTATTCACAGCAAAGTGTTCATGGCAAAGGGTGTGAATACTTATGTACATGTGCTTTTTTTTTAAAAATAAATTAGCAAAGATTTCAAACAAACGTCTTTCGTGTTATCATTATGGGGTATTGTTTGTAGAATTTTGAGGACAATAATGAATTTAATCTATCTTGGAATCAGACTGTAACATAACATGTGGGGAGCATACAGTTCCTGCGATGTCCTTGGGACTGCAATCACCACATGTAATTTTACACTCAGGTCTCCTTTAGTGAACGATGGACTAGTTCAACAAACACTTCATATGAAAAACCATAATGAACTTTCTTTTACGTTCACACTATCCGTCGTTACCCAGATGAGTCCGGTTCCTCTCAAGGTTCCTTCCTCATATCATCATAGGGAGCTTTTCCCTCACCACCGTCACCACCGGCTCCCTCAATAGGGATAAATTCACACACTTAAAACCTCTATCCTGTGTTTATATGTTTCTGTAAAGCTGCTTTGAGACAATGTCCACTGTGAAAAGCGCTACACAAATCCAATTGAATTGAATTGAATAAATATTTCATGGTGTTCTATGGAAGCAATTGTAAGTACCTGTTAGGTAATAAAGTCCTATTTTCACAGAATTCTGAAATAGGAGGACAAACAGAAACTGTCTCGGTCACCTGCACTATTAATTTCTTTATTTCTGATCCTCCTGCAGTTTGAGCATACTTTACAGCCACACTGCAGCTTCCTGTTTGCTGTGTGTGTCAATCAATAGACATGGGTGGAAGTGGTCAGTCTAACACAGTGATCACTCCTAAAAATCACATGTACCTTTAGGGATTTTGTATCTTTTTACAGCCTTTAGTTGACAAATTGTCAGGATGGACTACAGGTTCTGTCCAATGGCATCCCTATCCTACAGAGGGATCCTTTAATGAGGACGTTTACATGGTAGTTTCTTAATCAGAGTATTGTCTTAATCGGGTTAAAATCGGATTATTGTTGTCCGTGTAAATGTACTGATTGACTCTTAAAAACAGTTGAGTCACGCCAGAAGACTGAAATGCTGCCTGACTAGAATCCACTCGCCCGAGAAAGGAGAACATTCACAATCAAGCAGCCTTTAGGAGGCCTCTTGTTATCTCACCTTAACACAAACACATATAGATGCTCTTGTATTAGCCTTGAGAACGCCTTGAAAACGCCTTGAGGGCGGCTGTGGCTCAGTCAGTAGAGCGGGTTTATCCACTAATCGTAGGGTTGGTGGTTGGAATCCCGGCCCGGGTGATCCCATGCCGAAGTGTCCTTGGGCAAGACACTGAACCCTAAGTTGCCCCCGATGGCAAGCTAGCACCTTGCATGCAGCTCTGCTACCATTGGTGTGTGTGTGTCTCATTTGTAAGTCGCTTTGGATAAAAGCGTCTGCTAAATGAATAAATGTAAATGTAAACACATACAAGTGACCCTTTTGTGAGTGCTGAGAATCTCCCCGTTTATTTGTTTCCTATGCCTGTGTGTTGTAATTCTCCTAAGAACCCATTTGTCAACTTTTTGGTTACTCTCCATCTTGATAGGACCTATAGCTCTTGGCTCCCACAGGGCTTCACCATTTGGCAATATGCTAATCTCACTGCTCATCAGCATAACATCTCAATTCACTGCTATATATGTACCATTCTGCTGTCCTCAGTAGGGAACCCTTTTACCTTGCGTTCCCTTGGTTCTACAATTAATGTTAGTCTCACCAAAATGGCACGTGTTAATCTCTATCGATGGAGAATTCTCTCAACAATTGTTCTTTGAATGCCAATCACTCCTCGTTCTTTCACATGGCATCGTCATATACCAACGGTTCTCTTTCCCGTAATTTTGGACCACCCCAGCTCACATCACTGTGAGCAAGACTCATAATCCTTACCCAGTATGTGTTCGTCAGACAGGGCGGAAGGTCGTAGGTGCTCTTCCAGTCTCATCGTGCTTATTCTAGGAGAACATACTTCCAGCTGCCAGATTGGTATTGGATATGTGGTTCCCAGGCCTATTTCTACCTCTCAGCTCATTGGACTGGCATTTGTGCTCTTGCACTCTTAAGAAATCATTTATTATTATTCTCTCCACTCCCCTGGTCGGGAATAGGCACTAAGGGAATTTGTACAACAAGGACAGTTCTCCCTCTTCTCAACATCAAATCAAATATAAAGGGGGTAAGTTCTGGGATGCCTTTTTTTCCTCAATATGGCATTACTCAGACCTGGAATCAGATTGAAATCGCTCACTACAGATTAGCCACATTCGCTATTGCTACCACTTCAGCCATCAAAGCAATCAAAGAAGAACAAACTGCCATCCGCCTCACCACTGTACAGAACCGTATGTCCCGTGATATACTTCTTGCTAAAGAAAGGTGTTTGTGCTGTGGTTGAGGATCAGTGTTGCACCTACGTGCAACCCAGTGATTATGTTCATGTTAACATCTCTGAGGCATTAGACATTTTTAAAAATAATTAATCACCAGATATACCTCGAGGAGCATGGTGGGCAATCGTGGGGATTATTGTATGCACTTTATGGATGGTTAACTCCTTGGCCATGGTGATTCCATTTATAGTTATATTCTATTATTACTTTGTCTTTTTGTCCATGTATCTTACACTGTCTGCCCTTGGTTAATGATCAATCAGTAGCAGGGTCTGTGGGTTCCATAGCCCTGTAAATGGCACTGCCTTTTTGGGCAACTGTCATAGGCTCATGGATCCCTGGGGGGTTCCTCACCGCTTATATGTTACTCAAGGGAAGAGTGTGTACGGGCCCTGTTGGGACCTAAAAGGGCATTGATAAGTTTACTTTAGGTTACACTCTTTTCCTTGTGTTAACTCTCCGGCCAATGCACGAAACAAGTGTCAACCAGTTATGGGCAGATAAATACCATATATAGAGTTGTTCCTCTCTTAGACTGTTGTGATTCCTGTCTTATATAAAAATGCCTTTCTGCCTAGCCAATCAATAGCTAACCCATTGAACTCATCTGAATTCTGCGTACGTATGTCATTTGGCAACTCTCCCAAGCACTTGACACAGGAAGTGTGTAGCGGGGTGAGGGCACCTTCTCTCGTGTACGCGTCTATCAGATTAGATTTTGCTTTCTCTTTTCATAAAGATCTCAAACTGAAGTTCACATTTCTAACACACCCACGCCATATGATGAGGTGGTACGCGTAAGGACATGAGCAGTTCCTCCCCTTCTCTTCTCTTTCCATCATCCTGCTACAAGTTCATCCTTGTTGCATCTGTACATAGGATGTTAGATGTTTCTGGCAAGCTCTAATCTGGTCTTCCTGTTCTTGAGGATAATGGTTTACATCTTGTGGTGAACCGTTTGTATCTACTCTGGTGAAATCTTCTCTTGATTGTTGATTTTGACACAGTCAGAAGTTGACAAGGGCCAAATTGTGATGGCTAGATGATGGATCAGAGCATTTCCAAAGAGGTCTTGCGAGGTGTTCCTGGTATGCAGTGGTTTGTACATACGAAAGGTGGTCCAAGGAAGGACTGGTGAACGGCGACAGGGTCACATGTACCCTATGCTCATTAATGTGTGTGGGGAGTGACGATTAGCCCGTCTGGTCTAAGCCAACAGAAGAGCTAAAATAGCACAACTTGCTGAAACAGTTAATGCTGTCTATGATAGAAAGGAGTCAGTGCATCACAGCTTGCTGCATATGGAGCTGTGAAGCTGGAGATCAGAGAACCCATGTTCACCACTGAAAGCACAGACAGTGGGCACATGAGCATCAGAACTGGACCATGGAGCAATGGAAGAAGGTGGCCTGCTCTGATGAATCAGGTTTTCTTTTACAGTATCTCACAAAATATGTGTGTGTAAATATGTGATGATATGTTTTCATGTACAACACTTAAGAAATGACACTGTGCTACAATGTAAAGTAGTGAGTGTACAGCTTGTGTAACAGTGTAAATGTACTGTCCCCTCAAAATAACTCAACACACACACATTAATGTCTAAACCGCTGGCAACAAAAGTGAGTACACCCCTAAGTGAAAATGTCCAAATTGGACCCAAAGTGTCAATATTTTGTGTGGGTACCATTATTTTCCAGCACGGCCTTAACCCCCTTGGGCATGGAGTTCACCAGGGCTTCACAGGTTCCACTGGAGTCCTCTTCCACTCCTCCATGATGACATCACGGAGCTGGTGGATGTTAGAGACCTTGTGCTCCTCCCCCTTCCGTTTGAGGATGTCCCACAGATGCTCAATAGGGTTTAGGTCTGGAGACATGCTTGGCCAGTCCATCACCTTCACCCTCAGCTTCTTTAGCAAGGCAGTGGTGGTGTTGGAGGTGTGTTTGGGGTCGTCATCATGCTGGAATACTGCATACTGATCATGCTCTGCTTCAGTGTGTCACAGTACATATAAAAATTGATAAATTATGTTGGCATTCGTGGTTCCCTCAATGAATAGATGTATGTGTGCTGCCAGCATTGCTGCAGAGGTTGAAGGGGTGGGGGGTCAGCCTGTCAGTTTTCAGACCATACGCCACACACTGCATCAAATTGGTCTGCATGGCTGTCGTCCCCGAAGAAAGCCCACAAGCAGTTTGCTGAAGACAAGCAGAGTAAGGACATGGGTTACTGGAACCATGTCCTGTGGTCTGATGAGACCAAGATAAACTTATTTGGTTCAGATTGTGTCAAGCGTGTGTGGTGGCAACCAGGTGAGGAGTACAAAGACAAGTGTGTCTTGCCTACAGTCAAGCATGGTGGTGGGAGTGTCATGGTCTGGGGCTGCATGAGTGCTGCCGGCACTGGGGAGCTACAGTTCATTGAGGGAACCATGAATGCCAACATGTACTGTGGACTACAGTGGACGAGGACTCCAGTGGAACCTGTGAAGCTCTGGTGAACTCCATGCCCAAGAGGGTTAAGGCAGTGGGGGAAAATAATGGTGTCCACACAAAATATTGACGCTTTGGGTCCAATTTGGACATTTTCACTTAGGGGTGTACGCACTTTTGTTGCCAGTGGTTTAGACATTAATGTGTGTGTGTTGAGTTATTTTGAGGGGACAGTAAATTGACACTGTTACACAAGCTGTACACTCACTACTTTACATTGTAGCACAGTGTCATTTCTTCAGTGTTGTACATGAAAACATATCACATATTTACACACATGTGAGAGGTGTACTGTACATAATGTGGAGGATGGGTGTGTGTACATCGCTTACCTGGTGAAGAGATGGCACCAGGATGCACTGTGGGAAGAAGGAAAGCTGGTGAAGGAAGTGTGATGCTCTGGGCAATGTCCTGCTGGGAAACCTTTGGTCCTGGCATTCATGTGGATGTTACTTTGACACGTACCACCTACTTAAACATGGTTGCACACCATGTACACCTCTTCATGGCAACAGTGTTCGCTAATGTCAGTGTCCTCTTTCAGCAATATAATGCTCCCTGACACACTGCAAAAACTGTTGACTCGGATTCCAAATTCCCCAGATCTCTATCCGATGGAGCATCTGTGGGATGTGCTGGACAACCAAGACTGATCCGTGGGGGTCCGACCTCACAACTTACAGGACTTAAAGGATCTGCTGCTAACGTCATGGTGCCAGAAACCACAGCACACCTAGAGGTCTTGTGGAGTCCATGCCTTGAAGGGTCAACACAAGGAGGACCTACACAATATTAGGCAGGTGGGTTTTAATGTAACCACTGATCGGTTATTATAAACATATAAAAATCCCAAATGTCAACAATATACTGTGGTAGACAGCTAAATCACCCTGACTTTGTCGACGTCCAAATATTTATGGACCGGACTGTAGCTAGAACTATAAACTAAGCATGGCTAATACAACACCCAGCAGCTCACGTGTTCTTCATACTACATGTAAATGCTCTCACACGCTCTCACACACACATCCCAGAAATGTGCTAGAACTTGAAAAGATAAACAGAATGATATTTCCTGCATTCCTCAGAGCAGCTGTGCGAGTTCATCAAAGTTCGGTGTAGATCTCACTCCTCTCAGGGATTATGATAGAAGAATGTTATCTTCAGAATGAAGCGACCTGCACAGACACATCTAACGGCGGGGAGTTAGAGCGAGTGGCTCGTGTTACAATCTCTAAAATGTTTCTCGACTCCTCTTGGTTCTGTTTAAAGTTTAAAGACAAAGTGCTTGATGAAGTAGGTGATCATCAACACTCTAAACATCTCAGTTCCATCACGCGGAGACGTCACTTGTTCCACATGAAGCATTTTGCTCCCATACCGTTAGCTGTCCAGCAGGGCAGGTATGAGTGCATTCAGTAGGCTTTCAGTCGCTCGGTTAGCTTTTGCTTGTGCTGTTATCTTTCATTAAACTAGTTTTTATCTAACAGGTTAAGTATTGCTTTCTAGGCTAGCTTTCGAACTTTAAGCTAGATTTTTTAAATCTGTCGGTCCTGCTGGGAAAAAAAAAAAAACTATAGAAACTAGAGAATCACAGATATTCCACTCCACTGGTCTCCACTCCAAATACCATTATAATCATTACCATTATTGGTCGTTAATGGTATCCAGTAGACACAACATGCCATCAAGAGAACAAATTACCAGTAGGGACCGTTAGTTTCCATTCAAACCAATACAACTCCCATTAGAACCATTAGAAATTTTTGCTTTCTAGTCTAGCTATTATCTCCCCAGTTAGCTTTCACTTGCCAAGTCAGCTTTTGTTGACAAAGCAATCTTTCACACGCGAGGTCAGCTTTCTCTCAGTCAAAAGGCGATCTGTCACACACTAGGCTAAGTTTTTGAACGCTCGGTTAGCTTTCACACGCTAGGTTTGCTTTCGCTTTTTAGAGTAGGTCAGCGTTCACTCACGCACCAGGCTATCTTTCATACGCTAGGCTACCTTTCTGACTGGAAGAGGCAAATTTTTATAGCATCCGTCTTTTGACTGGCGAGACCGGAGCTTACACAAGCTTTACCCAAGATTAGCCCCGCCCACTTTGCACTGAAAAAGGTTGAAACTGTGGTGAATTTCAATGATGATGTGCAGATTGTAGTCATGCGAGTGGAAATCACTGATTTATAGTCAGCATGACCGTGATGCTATTAATCCTCTCTGAAAAGACCACACACACACACACACCAGATGGATTTATCGTAGTGCTCTGCTGCTAGCTCCAGCACACTGCTACAGCTTTGTATTTACGATGTTTCTGCTTTGGAACGAATGTCGAGTTCCTGAAGCTGCAGTTTTAAACAGCTGAGTGCAATTCCCACCGGGCCGAGCTTCTCATCCAACAACTCCCAGCATGTCGTAATACACCACATGCCAAAATACACACACACGCACACGCACACGGAAAGGTCACACTGTGGGGCGAGAGATCAAACCCGTCTCTGTTAAACTAGTGATCCTCTCACTGCTACACATCACAAAACTTTACATTCAGATACAACCGTTAAAACAACATTTAAGAACCCTACGCTGGTTTTAATCCGTTTCTACGGTAACCACTCTCTGCGCCGCCGTTATAGAGAATTAATCGACACCTTCTGACCGATCAGAATCCAGCAGTGTCATGGTGTAATAAAACACACTACATCGCATTATATATAACCTCTATATAACCTTCCCCTGGTGTCCTCAGATATCCGACGTCTGGAAACGTTCTGCAGAGTTCTGTGATGTGAAGAGTAAATTCACAACTCGGCCGAGACGCGTCATTGTGTTAGAGGCGTGTAGGAAGAATTAGCAAGTAATTAGTGCGGAGTGGGGTTTAATATTCTGTGAGCTTTTGGGCGAAACACACTCGTGATTTGACAACAGCCAAGTGAAACACACACACACACACACACACACACTTTCATTAGCATTATGTGATGCAATTATTGGTGAAATCAAAACACACACACACACAAAGCATGAGTGCAAGGTCCCCCAAAGCGAGGTGAAAACACTTTATTGAACCAGAAAGCTTTAATTTGCACTCAATTCTTATGCATATATATATATATTTATATTTATATTAAAGATATGTTGACATTGATCTATTAATAATTAGTAACAAAGTGTCAGAGCTGGAAGTTATGCAACAATCACAAGAAGAACTACATGAGGATCCGGATCGCCGGTCAACCATGCAGCAGTGAACAAAAGGAAGAAAAAAACCAGCCAGTAAAAAGAATAAATTAGTCATAGGAATGTACAAAGTGATTGGTGAAAGCATGTGTAACGCCGTCTGGTTCAGTGGAGGAAACAATCATGAAGATATGTTTCATATATATATATATAAATAAATAAAACCTCCTGGAATGATGTTCTAAGAGCTAGCATGTTACACGTGTTGGTGGAATGATGGACAGAGAGGGAGAAAAAAAATTGTGTTTTGGGGAAAAAAAAAATTTTTTGGTCTGTGTTTTTTGTTTTAATTCTTTCACATTTTTGTTCCTTTTTTTTTGGCTGGAATGGTCACATGTTGATTCGCAGGAGCTGCTCCCTACCATTGACCGTGAGAGACTTCAGCTGGCCGTCTTCCTCGACTTCCACACGCTCCTGACCGTTCTCCATGATGCTACACACACACACACACACACACTCATGAACACACTTCATACATGCGTGTACATCAGGATTGGTTAGTGCACTGCGTGAGGTGTTCAGTACCGTTTGGTGGTGATCCTTCTACCATTGATGAATTTAGTGGAGGTGGAGACCGAGCGGAAGTTTCCCATCCCGCCTCCTCCTCCTCCTCCGCCGCCGCCGCCGAAGGATGTTGAGGAGAAAGAGGCAAAGTTTCCTCCACCCATCGGGCCCCCGAGCGACGCGAAACCTGAACAACGAATATCACACCATTTCAACGGCGTCAGTTAGGGTCATCACCTCAACTATCGGATGGAGAAAATGACTTAAAATGAAAACGAAGACGTTTCTACGATAAATACTGCAGATGCCTTTTTGTCCTTATTGTGAGAAAATGACGAAATTTAAATAAATTATTGGCACCCCCAATAACACAAAACAAGAAGCTGTCATCCCTAAAAAAAAAATAAAAAAATAAGACTATTTTCCTTGAATGCGAATCTAACGAGCAGCTGTTCCTGTGAGGTATAAAGCAGACGATTCACACGTGTAAAATCTTTCACTGTGGAGAAACCCGCTGTATTCCTTATTTCCTAGCTGGGAAAAGACGTTCTCTTTAGAGTTTTAAGAAAAACGGATTCCTTTTTCCGAGTATGTGAAAACAATTGCGTTTGCGTTCGCTGCAGTGCCGATCATTTCTGCGCAGACCCGGAGAAATATTATTGGCATCCCTAAAGCACATTTCAAACAAATCCAAACTGTTAAGCGTGACAAATTACACTCTCTCTCTCCCCTAAAATGACTCTCTGCCCGGCTTTTCTCGCGATTTAAAAACAAGAGGTGTCGCACATGTAAAATCTTCCACATCCGTCACCGCACCCATGTTACTTCCAGCGTGGCATCATGCTGACCTCGGGTCATTTTCGTGGACCTACAGACTCTCACAAACCTGAGTCGAAGCCTGAGAAGCCGCCCCCGAATGGAGGGAACCCCCCAAACGCGGGGAAGAAGGGGCCACCGGTTCGACTCCTCATGCCTCTCTGCCGCCGGCCGCCACCAAACCCGAAGAAATCGTCAAACGGGTCATCTCCTAAAACACAGAGAAACGTGTAAACGTCTGACTCCATTTGTTTCCTCAGGTTTGCAAGTCACGTGCTTAAAAACCATTTAGGGGCGTTGCCAAAAATGCTTGATTTTGCTGAGGTTTTTAAAAAAAATGAAAATTTGTGATGCAAAATGGAGTTTTTGTCCTGCATCAAAAACGACTCGAAATACATGTAGCTGTTTCACACGCTCTCTCACGGTGATGTATGTTGGTAAACGAGACCTTTTTCACTGTACTCATTGATTTGAATTGATTTGAAGATGGCTTCGGCTGAATGCTCGTCGTGCTGACGTCACATGACGGGTCTCCGCCCCAGTCAATGGAAAACCTTTTGAAAATTAGCAAGCTCCTCCCAATATTGCGGGCTTGCATGACTTTGCGTTCATTTCGGGAGGGACTGTATAACGGCACATTCTGTCCTGTTATTATTTTATTTCATCAACATTGTTTTATTTATTTATTTATTTATTAATAGTGACTCAACTTTAACGGGGTCCCGTTTAAGATTTCTGGATGTCTGAAGCATTAACAGATACAATTCTGTTAAAGCTCAAGCGAACCGTTAGAGAATACGCTCTTCGGTGCTGTACATAGTGGTCTTTGGTGTTTTCATGTTCCAGAGGTTGTGATTAACAGTTGATATAACGGCATGTGCTTAACGCACCCAGACACGCTAAATATGGCAAGGGCACTTCCACACAGCCAAGAAGAGACTCTGCATCACCAGACAGGAATGCTTTCTCAAATAGCTCCCATATAAAACACAAGGGCCTGAACCAATATGAGAGAGACAGACAGACACAGAGAGACAGACACACACAGAGAGAGAGAGAGAGAAAGAGAGACAGACACACACAGAGAGAGAGAGAGAGAAAGAGAGACAGACACACACAGAGAGAGACAGACACACAGAGAGAGAGACACACAGAGAGACACACAGAGAGAGACACACAGAGAGAGAGACACACAGAGAGAGACACACAGAGAGAGAGACACACAGAGAGACACAGAGAGAGAGAGAGACACACAGAGAGAGAGAGACACACAGAGAGAGACAGACAGACAGAGAGAGAGAGACACAGAGAGAGAGACACACAGAGAGAGAGACACACAGAGAGAGAGACACAGAGAGAGACACACAGAGAGAGACACACAGAGAGAGACACAGAGAGAGAGACAGACAGACAGACACAGAGAGAGAGACAGACAGACAGACACAGAGAGAGAGACAGACAGACAGACACAGAGAGAGAGACAGACAGAGAGAGAGACACACAGAGAGAGAGACACACAGAGAGAGAGACAGACAGAGAGACACAGAGAGAGAGACAGACAGACAGACACAGAGAGAGAGACAGACAGACAGACAGACAGAGAGAGAGAGACAGACAGAGAGAGACAGACAGACAGAGAGAGAGAGACACACAGAGAGAGAGACACAGAGAGAGACACACAGAGAGAGACACACAGAGAGAGAGACACAC
>JAFFST010001916.1:13546-34082 GCA_022414735.1 Noturus placidus | reverse complement strand
ACGGTTAGTGGATTAGTGGACAACCCGCTCTACCGACTGATCCACAGCCGCCCTGTGGCTGATAAACCTGTCTGATTTCCATTTCCTGTAAAAAGCCTACTGCAGCTTTAATTACTCCACTGTCATCTGTGTCCTTGCAGAGGACGACTTCACACTCATACACAATCACACGTTCGTGCTTTTGCCTCGCAGTGACCTTGTTACTCTGTAGAGCCGGGCTGAATCTGACGGGGAAAGAAGAAAGAAGAAGATGGATTAGTTCTCGGCTTCCCTCTACACGCCGGGTCCCGGGGCATCCGTGTAAGAACGAGGGTCCGACACCGCTCCCTCCATCTGGCCGGATCAAAGGGCGTCTCGCTCGTGACGTGGCTTGACTTCGGAGAAAGAAAAGGTGTCTGCGAGGTTCTCTTTGCTCTGAAATATCGATCATCTCGACGGCAGAGTGCTTCCTCTTCTCTAACACTATTATCCTGTATGAAAAGAAGCAGCACGATGGCACCAGACAGCGTCTCACCTTTACTACGTCTTCCTCTCTAAAAGATGTACCACAGATTCAGAGAGTCGTATCGATCCTAAAATCCATCGATTCTTCTTTAAGTTTAGGGTTTGAAGCACCTTGTCACACAATTTTCTAAATTTTTCTTGATAAGATCTGGGATTAAATAGAAACACCATCCTGAACCACTGGAGATGTTTCTACTGAAACTTTTGGGATGTGTTTAGCGATTCCAGCGCTAATCTGTTGCTCGGTGTTGCTAGTACTATTCCTTTGAAAGGTTGCTGTCATTGCTAGCAGAGTTACAATGGTGTTTAATAGGAGGAGGGGAGGGAATGATCATCTCTGGCTTTTCAAAGCTTTGTCTTACAGGGAGCTGCTGAATGCCTGACAGAGAGAAACAGTGTGGTATTAGCTTTCTTTCTGCCTCATATGAACAAAACAGCATAAGTAAACAGAAAAAAACCCCATCAAGCAGTTTCAACACACAAGCTCAGCAGGACAACATCTTTTTCTCGCTGGAGCACCATCTCTCACTCTCAGGCACTCAGGAGCTCACTGTATGACATACAGCATACAGCATACAGCAACCCTGCTACCATTCACAGCCAGCTTTAGACCACTTCCTGCTGTTACTTTCTGTAACCATATATGTAACCATGTAAAGCCTGGGTCGAAGGAGATTCCTGCGTCTCAGCTCTATTTACGAGCATGGAGACACGTCGTTCTAGTGGATCAGCTATGGGATAAGGCGGTGTGTGGAAACGCTGGGATGTGAGAATGCTTGGTAATTTGCATATACTAATGACAAAACTGTCTACACTGCTCACTGACATTAAGAGCTCATGTGCTTTAGGCCAAGCAGGATACCTTCCATATATTCGACTCGTTCTGTCAACTGCGCTATTTATCATTTCTCGTAATAAACGTTGTGCTTTTCTCGTTAGAAACCAAGATGCTTTTCTCATAATAATGAAATGAGATGCGTTTCTTGTAATAATGAGATATTGAGATGGGGATTTTTGGTAATAATGAGATATTTTTCTTGTAATAACAGAAGATGTTGAGATGATTCCAAGTGATGGTTTTCTCATAAGAACGAGATGTTTTCTCATAACAACCAGATGTTTTCTCATAATAACCAGATGTTTTCTCATAACAACCAGATGTTTTCTCATAACAACCAGATGTTTTCTCATAATAACCAGATGTTTTCTCATAATAACCAGATGTTTTCTCATAATAACGAGATGTTTTCTCATAAAAACCAGATGTTTTCTCATAACAACCAGATGTTTTCTCATAAAAACCAGATGTTTTCTCATAATAACCAGATGTTTTCTCATAACAACCAGATGTTTTCTCACAATAACCAGATGTTTTCTCATAATAACGAGATGTTTTCTCACAATAACCAGATGTTTTCTCATAATAACGAGATGTTTTTCATAACAACCAGATGTTTTCTCATAACAACCAGATGTTTTCTAATCTGGTTGTTATCCAGATGTTCTCAAATGTTTTCTCATAATAACGAGATGTTTTCTCATAATAACCAGATGTTTTTTTCTCATAATAACCAGATGTTTTCTCATAATAACCAGATGTTTTTTTCTCATAATAACGAGATGTTTTCTCATAATAACCAGATGTTTTCTCCCAACAACCAGATGTTTTCTCATAAAAACCAGATGTTTTCTCATAATAACGAGATGTTTTCTCACAACAACCAGATGTTTTCTCATAAAAAACAGATGTTTTCTCATAACAACGAGATGTTTTTTTTCTCATAATAACCAGATGTTTTTTTCTCATAATAACGAGATGTTTTCTCACAATAACCAGATGTTTTCTCATAAAAACCAGATGTTTTCTCATAATAACCAGATGTTTTCTCATAACAACCAGATGTTTTCTCATAACAACCAGATGTTTTCTCATAACAACCAGATGTTTTCTCATAATAACGAGATGTTTCCTCATAATAACGAGATGTTTCCTCATAATAACCAGATGTTTTCTTATAACAACCAGATGTTTTCTCATAACAACCAGATGTTTTCTCATAATAATGAGATGTTTTCTCATAATAACCAGATGTTTTCTTATAACAACCAGATGTTTTCTCATAATAACGAGATGTTTTTCATATTAACGAGATGTTTTCTCATAATAACGAGATGTTTTCTCATAATAGCCAGATGTTTTCTCATAACAACGAGATGTTTTGTTCTCATAATAACCAGATGTTTTCTCATAACAACCAGATGTTTTCTCATAATAACCAGATGTTTCCTCATAATAACCAGATGTTTTCTTATAACAAACAGATGTTTTCTCATAATAACGAGATGTTTCCTCATAATAACGAGATGTTTTTTTCATAATAACCAGATGTTTTCTCATAATATGACCCCCCAATTTCCATACCATGGTTACGCCCTTGCCTGTGACCATATATGTCTCTATTTGTATCCTAACACTGAATCTTCTTGTATGTGTACAATAATGATAAAGGTATCTTATCTAATCTTATTTACATTTACAATCCCAATTCCAAAAAGTTGGGACGCTGAGTAAAATGTAAATAAAAACAGAATCCAATGATTGGCGAATCTCATAAAGCTGCATGTTATTCACACTAAAATATATTGAACGTTTAAACTGAGGAATTGTGCCATTTTAAGGAAAAAATAAGGTAATTTTGTAATCGATGGCCGCAAGACGTCTCAAAAAAGTTGGGACAGGGGCAACAAAAGGCTGGAAAAGTAAGTGTTACTAAAAGGAAACATGTTTTTATTTACATTTTGCGCAGCATCCCGACTTTTTTGGAATCGGGGTTGTACATGTATAGCATTTTCCAGATGCGCTTATCCAGAGCAACATATGGAAGTGCTTTGTAGTTTCTAACAAATATATCCAATGCTAGTCATTTACATTTATTAGACGCTTTCATCCAAAGCGACTTACAAATGAGACACACTCACACACCAATGGGAGCAGAGCTGCATGCAAGGTGCTAGCTTTCGGGGTGCTACCCATCGGGGGCAACTTAGGGTTCAGTGTCTTGCCCAAGGACACTTCGGCATGGGATCACCCAGGCCGGGATTCGAACCACCAACCCTACGATTAGTGGATTAGTGGACAACCCGCTCTACCGACTGAGCCACAGCCGCCCATATTAAAAAGGAATAGACATAAATACATAGAATAGATGAAGAAAAGACAGATCCGTTGGCAGGGTTCATTAAAGGGGGACATATGGAAAATATTTAATACTGTATATTGGGGGACAGATTGGTATTTCCTCAACATTGGGAGGGACATGACACCTCCAAAGAAAGTGTGGTTATGCCCATGATTATAGGTATATCAATATATACAATGTACAATAGGGGCACAGTGGCTTAATGGTTAGGCTGTTTGTTTCGCAGGTCCAGGGTTGGGGGTTCGAATCCAGGTACTCCGGTTTCCTCCCTCAGTCCAAAGACATGCGTTGTAGGCTGATTGGCATTTCCAAATTGTCTGTAGTGTATATGTGCGATTGTGCCCTGTGATGGGTTGGTCCCCAGGTGTCCCCAGGTGTCCCCAGGTGTCCCCAGGTGTCCCCAGGCTTGTCCCCAGAGTCCCCTGGGAGAGGCTCTCCGTGACCCTGTGTAGGATAAGTGGTACAGGAGATGCATAGATGGATGGATGGACAATATACAATAGTATTCAATATTCAACTACATGCATCTGCGAGGAACTCATTTGTTTACTGGTTGTTTGATTCAAAAGGCTGACTGTTCTGGGAAGAAGCTGTTCCTCTGCCTGGCGGAGACACCTGAAGTGTCTTCCAGAGGGCACGAGAGAGAAGAGGTGGTGGCAGGGGTGCGTCAGGTCTCTGCAGATGGGATTGGTCTGTGATGACAGCGGGTTCTGCAGATATCCTCAAGAATCGGCAAAAGAATTTCTGTCCATAACTCATTGCAGGACGTGGCAGCTGGTGTACCATGTGGAGATGCAGTAGGTGAGCATTCTCTCGATAATGTTGAGATTGAAAGTGACAAGCAGGTCCTTTGAATGTAGAAGAGTAAAAAATCAAATTAGATGCAGTTTTGCTTAGACAACAAAGTCAAAAGAGAGATTGGCAAGGAAGCCAGTTTACTTCCTGTGTTTGGGGTAAAAAGGGATCAAACTAATTCTGATTGGTTCTTTGGTAGTTTTAATGCCACCATTACCAAATTAAGTCCTGCACTTAATCGTCCAGAAGAACATAGTGGGAAAAACATATGATTTTTTCTGTAGTCGGTAACAAATCCACCTCAGAAGCCATAGCTAACAGTAAGAAGCTCGTTATGAAAACGAGAGACGGGGGCTTTAAAGATAACTGACACAAATATGTAGCTACATATGAGCCACGGGATAATATGCACTAGATTATAACTCGTAATTATGTATCAGCCATAAAGTAAAGCTCAGCCCTATCATTAATCACAGATATTACACGACTCTGTGGAATACTTCACCCTGATTGGACAGCCGAGGAATTCAGAGGTCTGTTAGTTCTTAAAGTGCTGTATGTGTATATAATTGAATGCCCGGTCCTGCTACTGTTTCACTGGTTCACATCTCCTCAACATAATAGCTACTTTCTAATAATGACCGACTTCCTGTACTCATTCCTTACATTTTCTCCACGGATATGCGTTTAAAAAAAATAAACAATGCAACAACTATACAATAATGGAATGAACGTTTTGAGGTCAGCCCTCATTGTCGACATCTTTTTATTATCTATTTTGTTTTATTTTCTTTTAAATTCCACGAATCCTGTACACCAGTTGTCATAAGACAATTGAGGATGAATGAAATTATTTCCGGTCTGTCCTTTTGAATCACCCAGGCTTTTTTATCGTATTTGCTCGACTGATGGTATGCGCCGGCGGAATGAGAGGATGTCTGATTGCGAGGAACAGAAATAAGACCATTTGCACACATGAATAATCAAACTGAAAGGAGACTTTGTCTTCCTTACCCACAGCCGAGGCAGAAAGAATGGAGACATTTTTCTACAGCGCACTAACTTAAATTGGTTTAGTGAATGTGCTTTACCACCCACTGCTGTTCTCCTCTCTCCTTTTTTTCTTCAGGGATCTGATGAATTGTCATTGCTTTAGGATCCCCCAAGGACAAACCTCCGGTGGGGAAATTTCAGAGAAACACGTTGATATAAAACAAATTTTCAGACAATCAAGCCGTAATAATAATAATAGATGGATTCCATGACTATTTGTGTCCTACTGGTGTTGCATGTATAAATATGCATATAACATAAAAATCAAACATGGGTTAAGTCTCCTTCATGACAAACTTCGTCCGTGTTCCAGATAAATAAGTTAAAACAGCACTCCTACCCATCCTGGTGCACTATAGCTACAATTTACCTTCGAATGTAATCATTATTATACTTTACAAACTGTATTATTGGTGCATTAATGTGTGAAACTATTTAACGGCTCATGCTTGAAACATACTTGTCCATGAGGCATGTTAGTTCATTCACTTCATTCACCATTTTAGCTGAACACGTTCATCCTTATTAATATTTGGAGTATTCGACAAGTCACATGTTCAACAGTTCAACAAATTTCCTGAAGATCACGTGAAGAGGAAAAGTTCTTCATTCTCTTTTTCTTTATTTTGACTGACAAGGCCACATCCATCCATCCATCCATTTTCTATAGCACTTATCCATCTTCAGGGTCACAGGGAACCTGGAGCCTATCCCAGGGAGCATTGGGCACAAGGCGGGGTACACCCTGGACAGGGTGCCAGTCCATCACAGGGTACAATCACATACACACTCACACACACATTCAGACACTACGGACACTTTAGACACGCCAATCAGCCTACCATGCATGTCTTTGGACTGGGGGAGGAAACCGGAGTACCCAGAGGAAACCCCCGACGCACGGTGCGAACATGCGACAAGGCCACATTGAAAGTAAATTCTTAATTTAGACCACATCGTTTGAAGTCTTTAACATCAACATGACATTACCATGGACGGATGCTAGTTAGCCACATTTTGTGTACTTGCTAATTCTACAGTATGCTAAAAACTCAACTCTGCTACTTTTCATTTAAGAGGAAAACGTCGGCCTTTTTCAGCAAAGAAACTTTAAAAATGTGAGATTGTTGCCTTAGATGGTTTTGTTTGTTGAGAAATGATTTAAAGAGTTTATTTTTTAAGAGTTATAAGGGCCAAATGGCAGCACAGTGGTGGAATCGTCCCAGCTATAAACACCACAGTGTCTCGGGAGGCTGATGCCTCATTAATCAAATATTTCACTGCACGCAGTTTGAACTCGAGCGCATTTTCTCGCTGTTATATTTCGATACTCAGCAGAATTATGCTTGCCTCTGGCCTTTAAATTAGCTAAAGTTCTGTATTTGGCATACACTGTTATGAATGAAGGAATTAAACACTCAGGCTCATGCTGTTATTGGATAATAATCGACGGCAGAATGGTGTGATATCGCCGAATCACTCCGCCCACTCTGAAGTTGATTATTTTTCAATAACAGCGCGTCCTAGACAGTTTTATTCCTCTCATGCCCCAGAGATTTGCCCACAATTACAATTATACAATTATAATTTATTAATGTAACAACAAAAGAATCAAGAGATGTGTGTGGATCGACATGCAGAGGATTTATTTATTTATTTATTTAAAACAAGGTATAATTTAAGACTTAAAAAAAAAAGAAAGAAAGAAAAGAAATGAGAAAAGAGTAGAAATCCAGATAAGGTTGGTTCAATCATTTTCAATTCCCTAAGGTTATGAGGGTCTATCTGATGGACTCAATTTCAAAATCCCCTATACATTTTCAGTGGGATTCCAGTCAGGAGATTGACTCGGCCATGCACGAACTTCTTCAGCTGTTGTGGCTATACGTTTGAAACACCCAGAGTCAGTTTCTTGGTTGATGAGATTAAACTCTCTTCATTCTTCATACATTCTCTTCGATGGCGTGTCATGTCCCAGTACCGTTTCAAGAGAAGCAGGACCAAATCATGATGCTCCCACCACCGTGCTTCACAGTGCCATTTGGATCGTACTCGCGACCATTCTTTCTCCAAGTATGAAGAGATGAATTATTGACAAAGAGTTCTATTTTAGATTTGCCTGACCAGACTATCCATCCATCCATCCATCCATCCATCCATCCATCCATCCATCCATCCATCTTCAACCACTTATTCCTTTTCAGGGTCACGGGGGAACCTGGAGCCTATTCCAGGGAGCATGGGGCACAAGGCGGGGTACACCCTGGACAGAGTGCCAGTCCATCACAGGGCTCAATCACATACACACTCACACACACACATTCAAACACTACGAACACTTTAGACACGCCAATCAGCCTACCATGCATGTCTCGGACTGGGGGACTAGGGAGGAAAACCCCCGATGCACGGGGAGAACATGCAAACTCCACACACACATGGCCCGGGACTCGAACCCAGAATATATTGTTCCAAAAGCGTTCAGATGGTATTTCTTTGCGAATTCCAATCTGGCTTGTCATCTTGTGGTATGGCCTCTATATTTCTGCTCTTGAAATATTCTTCGAACAGTGCATTGTGATATCTTCACCCCTGCCCTTATGAGGTTGTTGGTGATGTCTTCAGATGTCGTCGTTTTCCCTCGGCCGACCCGTTCGTCATCTGTTCCCTCAGTACACTAGTGGTTCATTTCATTTTCAGGACATTCCAAATTGTTGCGTGAGCTTCACCCGAGGTCTGTGCGATGCCTCAGCTTGATTTCACGTCTTTTCTCAGCTTCAAAATGGCTCGCTTTTCCCCCTACACAGCTCTCTGATCTTCATGTTGGTGTAACCTTTTTAACAACAAATGCCCCTGTCCTCACTGGTGAACCTGAAGGCTGAAACCAAGAATCTAATCTCTCTTCTCATGTTCATCTCAAAGCCAAATATCTTCGGTCTACAGCAAAAACAAATGAATTGGCCTTGACGTTCCAATAGTTTCGGATGAGATTGTGTCTTTCTTTGTGCTTATGGATACATATCTGTACATATATATTAAAATAACAAAAACAAAAGCTCCTATAGGGAACATAATGGAAAATAATAACAATAATGAAAAGTGGAACACAACAAAACCTGGACATAACTGAGACACAATTGTGAAATAAACCAATAACAAGGCAGGGGGTGGAGTAATAGACCGTCGTTCCCTCATCAGCATCTCCTCTGTACTGAAGATGTCGGAAAAGTTACATTTACAGCATTTCCTCTGATTCTTCCAAAACGCTGACACTGGAGACTCCTTCCGTGTTTTATACAGTATGTCTTTCTTTGTTTTGGATGATGTGGACCGGCCACTATGCGTGCTCTCTTGAATGCTCCCGTTATTATATAATGATAAGGTAATAGAACAACAGCGTTAATATAAAACCTGAGATGTGGCACTGTTGTCTGAGCTTCTCTTATAGAAAATGAATCAACACCTTCCGACCAATCAGAATCCAGAACGAAACAGCGCTGTTGTCTAAACAACTTTGAATGCTTTAGGGTAAAATATAGTTCTGAAATTGCTGAGAACCTGAAAGCAGGGGTCGTGTTTGTGTGTGTGTGTGTGTGTGTGTGTGTGTGTGTGTGTGTGTGTGTGTGTGTGTGTGTGTTAGTGAAAGTATAGGGGAAAAATAATGCCCTGTGGGTAGATCGTCCTCTTGAAAGTGAGGTGTGGATGGTGAAAGTGTCCACTTTTAAACAGCATTCAGCATGCCTGAAGGCGTTTTATCCACGCCGTCTGCTTTCCCCATCACTTCTCATTATCCTCCTCGGAGTATCACAATCTGGCCAATTCTGCCGCTTCCACTTCCTCTCGGCGTTTATTTACACCCTCGTACCTGCGAGTCCAGAAGCCCCCAATATCACTGGACCCCTCAGAGCAGGCCTCGGATCCTCTGACGCACTCCTGCTGCTTCCTGCTTTAATGAGTTCCACGACTCCAAATAAAAATAAATAAATAAATAAATTCTGCTCGGAACAGTGCTGCTAGACAGATATGAGAGATGGAGTGCTGAGCGGAATGGGAAGAAATTCGTTCCCAGAGGATAATTTATTAATAAATAAATAAATAAATAAATAAATATGTACGTGACGGCTATTAGTCTTTCCAGTAATCCATTACAACTGGGCTGATCTCATTTCCTGCAATCAATCTGTAGATTTTGATTAAAACGTTAAACTCTTTCGGGTTCAGCAGGCAATCGATCGGAAGTAGGGCGTGTTAAACGTGCTGCCGGAGGCGAGTCCAAATAAATACAAAACTTTACACTCCCCGCCCTCGCCTTCCCTTTCAACACGATTGTAATTCCTGAACGCTTTCCTCATGTCTGATATTAACAGTGAAAATACACAATGATCGGTTTTTAAAAAAACATAAGCACCTCCTCCCTGTTCTGAAGGTGAAATACATGATCTATTATACAATTGTAAAAATTTTGGATACTGATTTTGTTGATTGATTTTCCCTCACGGGTTTTATATGAATGCGCTCGTTCGAATACAATATATAGTTTCCATAGCAACAGGTCGATCGTATGGGAGTTGTACAGTGCACGCTCGACATAAACAGAATAAAAACATCCCTGCTGATAAAAAAAAAACAATAGAAACTCTTGTAGAGTGTGTAATGGTTTTATAATGGTTGTAATGAGAATTGTATTGGTTTTAATGGAAACTCTAATGGTCCCTGTGGGTTTCTACTGGTAATTTATTTGCCTTCTCTTGTTGGCGTTATACCTAGCAGAGAACCGTTATGGACCTACGTCCTTAATAAGTCCTGTTACATAATGGAAACCATTTGGTAATGGTTTTAATGGTATCTGTAGTGAAAACGATTAGAATTTCTGTGATGGTTTCTATTTTTTTGAGGGTTTTTTTCAGCAGGGATGTGTAATCGTTGCTATTGCGAGATGTCTTTAAAATAAGGAGATGTTACGTTTATATAACATTTATGGAAGGAGTCTCCAGTTTTAGCGCGATTATCCGAAGTGCTTTAAACTGTATCTCATTCACCAATTCGCACACCAATGGTAGAAGAGCTGCCATGCAAGGCGCTAACTTGCCATCGGGAGGGTTCAGTATCTTGCCCACGGACACTTTAATATGTGGAGTCATGTGGGCCGGGAATCAAACCGCCAACCGTACGATTAGTGGACAACCCGCTCTACCACCTGATCCACAGCCGAACAATTTGTTGATATTGGCAAATTGCTGTGGTGTAAGAGGAATAAACCACTTCAAGACATGCGTTTCTTGAAAATTAACAACTTTGTAGTGGGAACAGAGACTCCACTTGATCCCACCACCCCATCGTTGATTATTTCTCTATAACAGCATGACACAGCATCATTCATCACGTACTTATTCTAGGTATTAAATGACAGTATGATGAACTGATCTAGAAAGCAAAAGGCGAGATGGTCATACGTTTCAGTACGGTGTGTTTACGTAGGCGTATTATTCATCGCTGCTCTGAATAAGATGGGTCAGACGGATTAAACCCTGCTCTGAAGAATCTCAGTCTTCAGCAGCGGTAACTGCAAGAGGGAAAAAAAATACAAATCTCTGATAGTCAGCTTTAAATGAGATGTAAAATTAAATTCCAGCATGGCATTTGAAGGTCAGGCTCACCTGGTGCTTCTTTCACTGGAACATTGTCTGTTTTCACGGAGAAAAAGGAAAAAACTCCCCCTGGGTACGTCCAGCAAAGAAGGTGGAAGGACTCTGATGATATTAAAGTTTCCATTTCATCCGTATGTAATAAATACAATGATGGAGCTTACTCTGAAGATAGCCAAGCTGCTTTCGGTGAATGTTATCCAAAAGCGTAATATTTCTGCGCAGCTAAAAAAGAAAAAGCAAAGCGTTGTGAAGAAATCAAAAGAAAAACCTAATAACGTGAGTGCGTCTCAAGCATCCTCTGTAGCACTCGATATGGATTTATGATTGTACGGCTTATTCTAGAGCTGGAGATTGAGCAAATGTCTAAGTTATGGATATTTGCTTTACTGTATATACGTAGAATATCATTATTGTGATTAAATAATAACACTAGATAAAGGTCAGGTGAAAAAAATCTTTACGGAATAAGACAAGATAAGATAATCCATCCATCCATCTTCTACAGCTTACTCCTTTATCAGGGTCACGGGGGAACCTGGAGTCTATCCCAGGAGGCATCGGGTACAAGGCGGGGTACACCCTGGACAGGGTGCCAGTCCATCACAGGGCACAATCACATACACACTCACATTCATACACTACGGACACTTTAGACACGCCAATCAGTCTACCATGCATGTGTTTGGACTGGGGGAGGAAACCGGAGTACCCGGAGGAAACCCCCGACACACGGGGAGAACATGCAAACTCCGCACACACATGGCTACGGCGGGACTCGAACCCCAGACCCTGAAGTGATCGTGCTAACCACTAAGCCACCATGCGCCCCAAAGATAATATAATACTTTATTAATCCCCAGATGGAGAAATTTGAATTTCACCACAGCAGCCAACCAAGATGGCGATTGGAAGAAAATCCGACATTTCACACGTGATCGGACGTTTTGATATTGTCGAGTGTGATTATATTTATATTATATTATATTATATTTATATTGTCGAGTGTGATTATATCTATTATTTGGATAATGTGTGATCACAAGTGGAAAAACATGATGTTGCATTTCACAAGGTCGTGTCAGAAAAGAAAAGTGTACGGAAATGCTTCATGTGTGAAAAATATATAACCGTGAAAATGACGTAAAAATTAATTACAGCTAGCGAAAAAACTACTTACATGTCCTAAATGTGAAGAAAAAAAAAACACATGAACATTTCAATATAAATGCACTGTAAAAAAAAAACATTTAAAAAAGTGAATACCCAAAAAATAAAATAATAACGTAAGAATTATTTTTTCATGGAAATTTTCCTGTCTTTCATCCTCTTGCTGGTACACTTCCTTTGAGTTTCATGCCGTTAGTCACTGACCCTGCAGAAATGTACTTTCTTGTTGTTTACCGTCCTCCAGGTCAACTGGGAAAGTTCAACGATGAATTTGACACTCTACTGTCCACCATCCCAGATGATGGAACTACTCTTCTGGTCCTTGGTGATTTCAACATTCATCTAGACAAGCCACAAGCAGCTGACGTTCTTGCTCTCCTTCCCACATTTGACCTCAAGCAGTTCACCATACCAACAACCCATTCACAACCGTACTTCCCTCTGATAGCCACCTCACCACACTTGACTTAAACACCATAACTGACATGCTATGTTCCACCCTAACATCTTCTCTTGCCAGTATCTGTCCCCTAACCTCCAGGCCTGCTCGCACATCACCCCCCTAGCCCTTGGCTCTCAGAAGCTCTGCGTAACAACCAGGCCAAACTAAGAGCATCTGAAAGGAAATGCAACAAATCTAACAACCCAACAAGCCTAACCAATTACGAGACACGTCTCTCCTCTTTTTCCAACAGCATCTCCACTGCAAAAGCCACATACTACCAAGAGAAGATTGGTAGTTCTTCCAACACCCGCACTCTCTTCAAAACCTTTTCCTCGCTTCTCTCTTCCCCTCCTCCCCCTTCCCCTACCTCTCTCTCTGCAGATGACTTTGCCACTTTCTATTCCAACAAGGTCACATCAATCAGGAACCAGTTCTCAACCCCAGACATGCATAGACCGGCTCCTCCTCCATGTAACTCCCAACTGACTTCCTTCTCTCCCCTCTCAGAGACTGATGTCTCTAAACTCCTCCTCTCTAGCCGTCCCACAACCTGTCCACTTGACCCTACAGTATCCCTTCTCACCTTCTTCAGTCCATCTCTCCCACACTGTTACCTGCACTCACACACATTTTTAACACATCCCTCTCTACTGGCACATACCCTAACTCATTTAAACAGGCCCAGGTCACCCCACTGCTTAAAAAAACATCGCTTAACCCTGCTGTAGTTGACAACTACAGACCTCTTTCCCTCCTCCCTTTTCTATCCAAAACTCTTGAAAGAGCCATTTTTAATCAACTCTCCAATTTTCTCACACAGAACAATCTCCTGGACACCAAGCAGTCTGGCTTCAAGAGCAATCACTCCATGGAGACTGCTCTGCTTTCCATCACTGAAGCTTTACGACTAGCAAGAGCAACCTCTAGGTCATCTGTCCTCATCCTGCTTGACCTCTGTGTTGCTTTCGACACTGTGAACCTTCGGTCAACTCTCTCCAGGCTGGGCATCACTGGAACGGTTCTGCGCTGGGTGGAATCCAATCTCTCAGACAGATCCTTCAAGGTATCATGGAGTGGAGGTATTTCTGAAATTCAGCAACTCACAACTGGCATTCCACAGGAGTCAGTTCTTGGTCCACTGCTCTTTCCTATCTACACGACATCTCTAGGGCAGGTGATTGAGGCTCATGGCTTCTCATATCATTGCTATGCTGATGACACCCAGCTCTATTTGTCCTTCCAGCCTGACGATCCATCCATCTCTGCACACATCTCTGCTTGTCTGTTGGACATCTCAGTCACTGTACAGCTCGGTCCAACCACACTCAAGCAAACTAGAACGGCGAGGAACCTTGGGGTGACTCTTGATGACAGCTTGACCTTTACAGAACACATCTCAACAACTGCATGGTCCTGTCGATTCATCCTGTACAACATCAAGAGAATCAGACCCTACCTCACCGAACAGGCTACTCAGATACTAGTCCAGGCTCTTGTTATCTCAAAACTGGACTACTGTAACTCACTACTCTCGGCTCTCCCAGCCAGCTCCATCAAACCCCTCCAGATGATTTAGAATGCTGCAGCATGCCTTGTCTTCAACCAGCCGAAGAGAACCCATATCACACCCTCTTCATCTCCCTCCACTGGCTTCCTGTAGCTGCCCGCATCAAATTGAAGGCCTTAATGCTCACCTACAAGACCTTGTCTGGAACAGCGCCCCCTACCTCAACTCTCTCCTGAAGGCTTACGTTCCCCCACGCAATCTGCGATTGTTTAGAGACCGACGTTTAGTAGTTCCTACTCAACGCGGCACAAGCTCCCTTTCCAGAACCTTCACACTAACTGTTCCTCAGTGCTGGAATGAACTTCCAACCTCAATCAGGACTGCAGAATCTCTCACCATCTTCAAAAAATCAGCTAAAGACCCGCCTCTTCCCTCAACACCTAAACAACTCATAGAGAAGGGAAAAAAAAACGAAAAAAAAAAACTTTTTTGCACTTATACCTCTACTCTGTGCACTTTGCTTCTTCTAGAACTCAATTAATGGATCTTGTGTTGTTCTCTGCTTCATATCGCTTTCCTTGTATTTTTTCTCCTTTGTAAGTCGCTTTGGATAAAAGCATCCGCTAAATGAATAAATGTAAATGTAAAGAAAATCAGAGATGTGAAAAATTCATAAATTAAGTATGACAAAAAGTCACATGGGTAATATAAAGGTATGTACATGAGAAAAAAAAATTAAAACATGCCGTAAACATGAAAAATTTGAAAATATAATAATAATAATAATAATAATAATAATAATAATAATAATAATCATCATCATCATCATCATCATAATTTGGGGAAAATCACATGAAATAACGTGAAAATAAAATAATCTTGGAGACAAAAGCATTTTTAAATGCCTTAAATTAATCATGGAAAATGTAAATGTTTCAATGAATTTTTTTTTTATTGAAAAATTTTAACGTTTTCCTTTTTAAATGAAAACATCCACGTGTGAAAAGAAATAAACACGTGAAAAATATATTAATCATGAAATTTAATAACAAAAACAACTACAGCACAACAGAAATGTGAAAAATGTTCAAAAACACTATACACTGTGTGTGTGTGTGTGTGTGTGTTGTGTGTTTATCATGGTTTTGAATTAAACTAAGTCATTTCTTCATGCACAGTTACAGAAGGTTTGCTGCGCACATAATAAACAGTCATTTAGCGCACACACACACACACACACACACACACGCACACACGCACACACGCACACACACACACTACAGGCACGTGTTAGTGCAGGGTAAGACTGGACGTGTGAGCGGCGTGTGAGATGAATCCTCAAGGCTGATCTGTTCCCCACAGGTGGCCTTCATGGAGGTGAGGACCACACCGACGTCTTCACAGTCAACACGCCATGTTTAAGAGAAGGTTCACTCTAATGACCCGATTAGTCACTGTTTGAAATATCTTAAAGGTCACGCTTGAAAGTGTGAAACTCAAGATTAATTGAAGATATAAATCAGGTATTTAAAAGCCAGCCGAAATTCGTCTTCTTCCTCTGAGTAAATATCAGAGAGCTTCCTGAAATAATCACGCTCCCTGATTAAAACGATCTCACCTCGCCAAACTGCCGACGCAGAAGACTTCGAATGGCTTTGAATTCGACACTGGAACCATTTTGTTTATCGAACGCCATGGCGCTATTGAATCCTGGCTTCTGATTGGTCCAAAGGTCTCGATTCATTTTCTAGAGCAGCAGCTCTGACAGTAGCGCAGCTTTATACCACATTAATGCTCTCGTTCTAATACGTCGTGGTTTCTATAGTAACGGCTCGTTCGCCACGTTATAGACGGATTTAAAAATGTCTGTAGTCATTGATTTGGCAAAGGACACGTTTGTTTATTATTAATGGAAAAATTCTCCGGTGTCAGAGGTAAAGCTGTACCTTTAAGTTTTCCGATATCTTCGACACACAACAGAGACAATGGGTTAACTTTTGATTGGCTAGGCAGAAGGGAATATTTACATAAAACAGGAAGCATATCGATGTAAGAGAGCAACATCTCCATATATGGTATTCAGGAAGTCATAGGAATGCAAGCAAATGGTATTCAGGAAGACATGATCAGTGGGTTTATCTGTCTGTACCTGGTTGAAACTGGTTTCGTGGAGTAGTGGAAGAGTTCACAAAGGAACAGAGAGGGAAGCACGTTCACAGTAAACATATCACACGACAAGCTGCGTTTTTCCGTCTTATCAACTTCAAGATGGCGAAAAGAAGACAGGCTGGTGAGAGAACGGACAGTTTATAGCTGCTATAACGTAAGCGAGACCAGGAACTGGCTTGTTTCGTGGATGTTTCACGACATAACGGACGTAACTTTAAACGGATGTGACTATAAACATGGGGAAAATAGCACGGAAATGAAATCTCTGAATCAAAAATTCAAAGAATCCATAAAATCGTCCATTAAAACAGGTTTTAGTGAGGAAGACCTCAAGACTCGATCATGTGACTGAAATGATCATTTCCATTTATTCATTTAGCAGACGCTTTTATCCAAAGCGACTTACAAATGAGACACACTCACACACCAATGGTAGCAGAGCTGCATGCAAGGTGCTAGCTTGCCATCGGGGGCAACTTAGGGTTCAGTGTCTTGCCCAAGGACACTTCGGCATGGGATCACCCGGGCAGGGATTCGAACCTCCAACCCCACGATTAGAGGATTAGTGGACAACCCGCTCTACCGACTGAGTCACAGCCGCCCCGGTCAATACGAGTACTCGATTTATCTTAAATATAGAAGACGCTTAGTAAACAACGACGCATCGTACTTTAATCCGTTTACAGGAATGTTACCTCGAATGTTGTCGAACGTCCTGGAAATATGTTCTCATTTACGTTACAGCGGCGATGGACAATCGTTCCTTCACCATCCGGTCTTTGCTCTCGGTTTCTTGCAGTTAATAAGTTTAAAAAAGTAGCTTGTCATGCTACCGAGAAACAGCAAAAAGCGTTAACGCCTCCGTCCGGAAGACGTCGGAAAACGTACAGCTTTACGGTTACAAAGAACTGAACCCGGAGACTCCTTCCATAAACTTTATATAAACACCCCCCTACAGAAAACGTCTTGTCACTTCATACTCTGTAGGTGACCTCGAAAAAGAATAGCAAACGGATTCTAGGGGCAGGGCTGAAAAAAGTCGTGCAAAGCTAGACTTCATCAGCAAGAAGCAAAGAAGAGCCAGGCTGAGATTTGAAAAACTCTATAAGGATTGGACTGTAGAAGACTGGAGTAAGGTCATCTTCTCTGATGCGTCTAATTTACAGCATTGCCCAACACCTGGTCATCTAATGGTTAGACAGAGACCCGGAGAGGCCTACAAGTCGCAGTGCCTTGCACCCACTGTGACATTTGATGGAGGATCTGTGATGATCTCGGGGTGATTCAGCAAGGCTGGAATCTGGCAGATTTGTCTTTGTGAAAGTACATGTACATGAATTAAGTCATGTACAAGGTTCTCCTGGACGAAAACTTGCTTCCTTCTGCTCTGACAATCTTCTCCAACTCTGAGGACTGGTTCTTCCAGCAGGACAGTGCTTGATGCCGCACAGCCAGGTCAATCAAGGTGTGGATGGAAGACCACCAGATCAAAGCCCAATCTCCAGACCTGAACCCATTGAAAACCTCTGGAATGTGATCAAGAGGAACATGGATGGTCACAAGCCATCAATCAAAGCCGAGCTGCTTGAATTACTGCGCCAGGAGTGGCATAAAGTCAACATCAATGTCAAACATCAGTGTGGAGAGCATGCCAAGTCGCATGAAAGCTGTGATTATTAAGCTTTTGGTTATTTTGAGCAGTTGTTATTTTATGCAAATAAATGCTCTAAACGACAATATTTTTATTTGGAATTTGTCAAAAATGTTGTCAGTAGTTTATAGAATAAAACAGAAATGTTCATTTTACCCAAACAACCAAAGAAACGGATCATTTTACAGTGGTCTCTTCATTTTTTACAGAGCTGTGTTTGTGTGTGTGTATATATATATATATATATATATATATATATATATATATATATATACATCCTCCTATCAGGAGGAGAGGTGGTACTGCTGAGAGAAGAGGTCTGCTCTCTTTCACCTCTCTTAACCGCCAGAGGAGGTGAGAACAACCTGGAGAACTTTTCCGCGGGCGTGCAGATGCATGCCGAGACCTCCAACAATGTCACACAGCACACACCTCTCATTCTCCTGCCAGATCTGCTCTGAGTATTTCACTTCCCCCACTGCGCAGTCAACTAGCAGGCCTGTGGTTACGTGCTGCTAGCATAGCCGCGTGCTTTTGGCTAGATCACTCTAACATACAGCACTGGGGATGGAGTCAGGTTTCCCCCCATTCACCCCTCGTTTTCACATCTGGCTCGGGTTCTCCTTCTGCGTTATCTCCTCCGAGTATTCCACATCCCCTGCTGTATATCCGACTTGCAAGACTCACACAACACATCCCTGGTTCTTTTCACTTGGCTCAGATTTCCCCTGTTTTTTGGGCAAAGGAGGGAGGGGTGATGGGTTCAGTCCAGAGCCTTTAACTTCTCTGGAAGGCATTTCATGTAGTTTTCTTAGCTGTAATGGAAATGTGTCTAGTATAATTACTAAGAGAGAGAGAGAGAGAGAGAGAGAGAGAGAGAGAGAGAGCTGTGCTGCATTTATTATTTTTTTGACTCTTTTTTTATACGCCTGTCTTTTCAACACTTCCGAACTCTACTCGAAACTCTACGCGATATTCGGTTAAGCTGCAATTTTTCAAAATGACCAGAGTTTCTGCAGATTCGGGCCGATTTCTTTTGTTCTAATTAAATAGCTAATCTTAATTTCCTTTGCTTATGGATTTGTTTCGTATCTGATTTCTTTCACCGGGTCAATAATCTGAAAGTTTCACACAGTGTTCATTTAAAAAAATAATAATCAACTTTTTACAATGGACATTGTCTCAAAGCAGCTTTACAGAAATATCATTTTACATTTACAAGCGACTTACAAATGAGACACACTCACACACCAATGGTAGCAGAGCTGCATGCAAGGTGCTAGCTTGCCATCGGGGGCAACTTAGGGTTCAGTGTCTTGCCCAAGGACACTTCGGCATGGGATCACCCGGGCCGGGATTCGAACCACCAACCCTACGATTAGTGGATTAGTGGACAACCCGCTCTACCGACTGAGCCACAGCCGCCCTAAATTAAATTGGCGTGTAATTGAAATAAATAAAATCAGTCTTGTTAAAATTTACACAAAAGTTTTTTTTAGTTTTTCAAAATTAACTGGATTTCTTTCTTTTTTTTTAATGAATTCCACATTTTATGTGTAAATGATTTATGAATAAATTCATTTCTATGCAGAAGATAAATCAGGCAGTTATTTTTTGAATTTTTGCAATAATCTGTCGTGGAATAAAGTTTTTGTCAGCAGCAAATTTCAGTTATCTGAACTCGGGGCTATGTAAGCATGCAGCAGTGTTCTGGCATCTTTCAGACGAAGTGGAGGTCAAAGCCAGGCAATTTCTCGAAGCTGAAGTGAAATGCTTTTAGTAGGCGAGTTATTATGAGGTCAGAAAGAGGGGGTCGATTCAAGAATAAATCCAGTGTTCCAAAGGCTAGAAGAGGGATCAGCAGTGACACCATCTGTGTGAATGGAAAGTGTGTTGGGTCTAGTGAGACTGAGTCGTAACGTTCAAACGTTATTTCAAATCGTGAACTAGTATCTGTATTGGTTTAGTGCTCCAAATATAAGTATCTGTATCTGGATTTAGCTCTGAAGTGGGTGTGGTTTAAACCAGAAAGAGGTTCTTTCTTTCATCTGAATGAATAAGTGACTAGCTCTGAGAGTTCCTCAACCTCATCTACACCATGATTGTTCTCAACTAGAGGTTGGACTGTGTCTTAATTTGCACTAAGGATGAATGAATGACCTGTAAAGGCATTGCGCGTGGACTTTGTTTGTTCTGTTCAGTTCATATCCGACTGTTTGCTCGATGCCCATACAGAAGCGAAAACCTCTCTGTCACACTTCTAGATTCAACCTGTGGACCTTTCTGACAAGCTAACTACAAAAAAAAATCACATAGACATCTATCCAGGGTTCGAGTCCCGCCAGGGCCATGTGTGTGTGGAGTTTGCATGTTCTCCCCGTGTGTCGGGGGTTTCCT
>JAFFST010001913.1:80515-91147 GCA_022414735.1 Noturus placidus | reverse complement strand
TTGTGTCCCACCTGTTGTTGATTCTTCACAAAAAATTACAGTGTTATATCTTTATGTTTGAGGCCTGAAATGTGGCAAAAAGTCGAACAGTTCAAGGGGGCCGAATACTTTCGCAAGGCACTGTACGTATGGGTGTCCACATAATTTTGGCCATATATTATAGCTCTCATATGAGCCAAGAGATCATCTTTTGGTTTTTTAAGAGGTGGTGTACCCACATATAATCAGGAAGAGTGAACAATGGAATAGAAACCCAATAAACCCCCAGAATCCCGTCATATGTGCTGGTAAATTTGAGCATGTCATCAAAATGGAGGACACAAAATAATAGACCCACTGAGCTAACCTTGCTGGGAGCTTAACCAGCTTACCTGCAGTTTGATCTAAGCTAGATGTGGGAGAGTACATTGCTTGATCTATCTTCCACATAATGAAATGTGACTCTGCACAGCTCTCACTGAGCCACCAAATTTTCTATACCACTGAAACACACCACATGCATCAGTGGCAAGGTTTTTTGAAGGATGAGGGAGCCAGAAAAGGGTGGTTGTATGTCTCTATTCAAGCCTTTACACAAATCGTAGTCAAAATCTCTATAACTTGGTTCAGACAACAGACAAACTGTGTTACCACAGATAAGGTGGTGTGACACTATAAAGCTGCCACTAATACATGCAGCAGTGGTTGTTTTCTTTATTGTATCACAAATTAAATCCATGATAATTGAAAGGATATCCAGGGAAGAAACTAACAGAAGCTTAGGGACTAGGAGTTAATGTGTAGAATTGTAGTAATAACAAGACTTTGCAAAACATAAAAGACAAACAAGAGAGTATAAATTTGCACAGTGTGGTATTAAAACACTAGTGAAACAAATTAGACATGGGTGACAGCTATGTACAGAGGGTGTGGCCAGAGTGAAGCTGAAGCAAAAGTTATGGAAAACATAAGACAGAACTGGAAGCTTCTGTGAGAATAGCTATAAATTCAACAGTATCCAAATGATAGTTTCACATTTGGAAACTTGGGAAACTCATCATTCAGTTTACAGGGCTTATTTTGAATCTATTTGCATTTATTCAAATGAACCTAAAATTATTACATTCATGTTAACCTAAAATCCTGGTAATATTAACAGACAGCAAAGGCCCGAACAAGTACAACAACCCCTGGGATTCCTTACATTCCCAGTCGACAGAGGATTTTCTCAGTTTATTTGTGACAACAGACGGTAGAATCTGACGTCATCTTCAACTGTCTGAGTGACATGAAATGAAAGGTTGAACAGGAAGCCTTTATTATGTGTGTGCAAGGATGTGTGTCTCTGTGTGTGTAATGTTTCTTGGGAATTTGTTCCACCCAGACAAGCCCCATCCAGCTTCAAATGAACACCATTTTCTGTAATATATGGAGGAATTCGGACAGTAGCAATGGACATAATCTCTCAGAGGTTCCATGACTAATTATAAGTTTAAACATTGAATATTTTTTCATTATTTATACAGGCTGAATTTGTAGAAAATCCTAACTGAATCTAGATGCTTCTGCAACAGATAGATGGCTCAGACAGACTGACTACCCCAGTTGTTGCGTCTTTTGAGAGTTTTAAATCAGGCATTGAATCACAAGGACAGCGTATTGACGAGCTTGACCAGCACCTGAACGATTACAGTGAACGCATTGTAGCACTGGAACAGACAGTGCTAAAGTTAACTTTGGCTAACAAACAACTCACCAATAAAGTGGAGGACATGGAGTACAGTTCACGGTGCTGCAATCTCCGGGTCATCGGTATTCTGGAACGAGGAGAAGGGAGCGATCCCGTCACGTTTATGTCTAAAATTTTCCAGGATGTTCTCTGATCGGAAATCTTCCCAACCACTCCATTGTTGTATAGAGCGCACAGTATTGGCCACGTGCCCTTGGAGGAGCGCGAGAATCAAAGTCCTAGAGTGATGCTTGTGCAGTTTCACTAATGTCGCCACAGAGAAAAAAGTTGTTCGACGCTGGAATTGGAATCAACATTTCCATCAAAGCCGTAAGATCTTCATCTTTTCTGACCTCAACTCCAGCGTCGCTGAGAGGAGGGTGGCTTTCTCTGCAGTGAGAAACAGCTTGCGTGAGAGAAATGTACAGTTTTCTCTCAGATACCCTGCTCGTCTTCGGATAGACTTCGGTGATGAGAGGCTGCAATTCGAATGACCCCAAAAAGCACAACTATGGTTTAATGAATGGTATCCTCCATCTTAGTCTGTCTACATGACAGTTAACCAATTTATTAATACCTGTAATGTGACTGTAAAGTGTGCCAGTGTTGGCAACTATATCAGTTTCCATGTAAATCTATAGGTCGCCTGAGATACATGGTCACTGTGGCACCTTTTGTGTTTGGGAGTGATTTCACACAACAGGAATAGTTTATAAGTATCACATGTGCCAGTGTTGTAGGGTTCTGCCTCCATTGTTTGGGAATGGAGAGAAGTTAACTGATGTTCAGAGTAGGGTGGTGTAGGGTGGGGTGGGAGGCGGGGAGAGTGGTGTGGGAGGCGGGGAGGGATGCTGTGTTGTTGTTTTTTGGGGTTTTTTTTTTTTGTTTTGTTTTTTTCTTTTTCCTATTGATATCAACCTCTCTGTACTCCATTCTGTATTAATCTAAATTGATGGAAAATATGATCAAAGCTTGATTAGATTCCTAAGTTGGAATGTGAAAGGTCTGAATGGTCCCATTAAAAGATCCAAAGTTTTGACACATTTAAAACTACAAAAACCTGCATTTCTTCAGGAAACCCATCTCTGTCTCAGGGATCAACACAGACTTCAAGCTTGCTGGACATCGCACATGTTCCATTCCAATTTTGATTCCAGGTCCAGAGGAGTTTCTATCCAGATAAGTAAGACTGTGCCCTTTTATTTTGATAATGTCATTTCTGATGCAAATGGTAGATATGTGATTGTGGAAGGGAGAATTTTACAGACGCCAGTAGATTTGGTGAATGTATATGCCCCAAATTTTGATAATGCTCATTTTGCTCAGAATTTGTCAAAAATTCCTGCTTTGAACAAACACCTCTTGATATTTTGGGGAGAATTCAACTGTGTTATTGACCCAGTTTTGGACAAATCTAACGCTGTTGCAAAGGTTCCCTCTGCAATGGCAAATGTGTTTTCTGAGTTTATGGTTCAGAATGGTTACATTGATCCGTGGAGGAATTTTAACCCCACAGTGAGAATTTTTTTTTCTCACGTACATAAATCTTTTTCTCGCACTGATTACTTTTTTATTAATAACTTTCTAATTTCTCGGGTTGTAAACTCTGAATATCTACCAATTATTATTTCAGAACACGCTCCTTTAAGTCTTGATATTCTTCTACCTTCACATCGTGCCTGTCGTCCACCATGGAGGCTTAACTCTCTACTTTTATCTGATTCAGCATTTTGCAAGTATATTTCTACTTCAATAGATGATTTTCTTCTTACTAATCAAACTGATTCGATCTCTTACTCTTTACTTTGAGAAACTCTAAAGGCCTTCTTAAGGGGACTGATAATCTCTTATTCTGCTCATGCTAATAAGCAACGTAAGGATAAGAAAAAAGTGATATCTGAAGTGAGCAGAGATATCATATTTGAGATATTGACGACCAATATGCTCTCAACCCGACCCCTGAGCTGCATAAACGAAGGCTTAATTTGCAGGCGGATTTCGATTTGTTATCGACAGGTGAGGCGGAGGGGCTTTTGTTACATACGCGTGGTAAGTATTGTGAATGTGGGATAAGGTTGGTCATTTGTTGGCTCACCAACTGCATAACCAAGCGGCTTCGCACTCTATTTCTCAGATTATGCAGTCCAGTGGTGCATTAACCTCGGAGCCTGCAGAAAGTTTTTACTCGTCTTTATACACTGCTGGAGCTCCTGAGAATTCAGGTAACATGAACCATTTTCTTAGAAATATTGATTTTCCCAAAGTTACCCTTTATTGGCATCTGAAATTGACAGCTCCATCACCTTAGATGAGATCATTAACTTGATCAATTCATTGCAATCTAAGAAGTCACCTGGCCAGGACAGGATTCCTTCCAAATTTTATAAGAAATTTGATGTTATATTACATTACTTCTGGCTGTATTCAAGGAATCCTGCCACAAACATTGAGATATATATAACTCTATTACTTAAAGAGCAGAAGGACCCGACATCATCTAATTCGTACAGATCAAGATTTTAGTCTCTCATTAACTTTTGGCCTCTCGTTTAGAGGGGATTCTCCCTAGCATTTTTCAGAGGAGCAAACTGGATTTATAAAAGGACGGCATTCCTTTTATAATATTCATTCTCTTCTTCGTATTTTATATTCAAAACAAAACAGCAACTCCTCTGAAGTGGTCATCTCTTTGGATGCAGAAAAGGTGTTTGATTGGATAGAATGGAAATATCTTTTTATGGCGCTAAAAAGGTTCGGCTTTGGGGATGGACTGATATCGTGGATCCATTTATTATATGTGGAACCGCAAGCTTCCATATATACCGACGATGCTAACTCTGACTATTTTACTTTGTCACGGGGTACGTGCCAGGGGTGTCCTCTGTATCCCATACTTTTTGCCATAGCAATTGAGGCTATCTCGATAACACTTAGAACTCTTCCTGTATTCCAGGGTATAATCTGCAAGGGGATTGAACATAAACTAGCCCTATATGCTGACTACTTACTACTTTATGTTACAGATACAATTGCATCTATTCCAGAGATAATACGCATATTAAATGACTTTGGGAAATTTTCCAGGTATAAACTGAACCTACAAAAGAGTGAATGCTTCCCCATAAACCAATCTGGCCAAAAAATACAACTGACTCAAATACCTTGGAGGATTCAAAATTCAAATATCATACCCTTCCATGGTGTCACATAGAAGCAAAGTCTTGTATTTCAACCTCCCTCCCTGTTCCGGTGTTCTCCTCCCTTCCTATAGCCCTTTCACAATACACGGATAATCCAATAGTATGTACCTCTCATCAGTTTCACCGTCATTTAAAATCTATCTTGGCCTGAACCATGGCACCTATATGTAATAACCAACTACCACAATGATTCCACATTCTCTTTTTACGAAAAGAAGGGCCTGAAATTTTTTGAGGATCTTTTCATTAATAATGTGTTTGCAAACTTTTCTGAATTATCCTCGTCATTCAGCCTGCCTCCATCTCACCTATTCCATTTCTTTCAAATTAGGCACTGTGTCTCCTCCCAATTCGCTGGGTTTCCCTCCTTATACACAACTATCTGGTCTCAGGATGATTCTTACAATATCAAAACCATTAGTGCTTGGGAAGAGAAATTTGGCCTGGAGCTTGAGGATGATTACTGGGGCAGTGTGTTAAATAATATACGAACTCACCTCTCTGGGAGTAAACTGTCTAAAATATATCCCAATGTTCTTGACATGTGTGAAAAATGCAAACTTTCACCCTGTAACCTCAGTCATATGTTTGTACTCTGTCCCAAACTGCAGAACTTTTGGAATCTTTCTTCAAAACTATGTCTGACATTCTTAAAATCAAATTAGATGTCTGCCCTTTAATTGGCATCTTTGGTGTTCCATCTCAGCATCAGCCTCTGAACCATAAACAAGCTAGTGTTGTGGGTTTTGCATCGTTGCTTGCTCGGCGCAGAATATTGTTGTCTTGGTCCTCTTTGCAACCCCCCTCTATATCAGTCTGGCTTAAAGAGTTAATGTTCATTATAAAACTTTAAAAAATCAAGTATAACATCAGAGGCAGGGGTGAATCATTTTTGGGGAAATGGCAACAGTTTATTACCTACTTCAATGATGTACGCACCCTGGAGGTGGATTGAGGGAGGGTATATGGTAAATACTAATGATCTTAGCTTTTTTTAATTTATTTTAATTTTTATTTGTTTGTTTGTTTGTTGTTGTTTTTGTTTCCCCCTTTCTTTTAGTTTTGGATGTGATTATTTTGTTGGGGTTGTTGAGGTGTTATAATTTGTAAAATGGAATTTTACAATAAAAATTATATGATAAAAAAATAAATAATTCCTGGAAGCAAATATCCTAACATTTGTTGTTATATTAGTGGCAGCTGTATAGTGTCAGAGATAGGAGCTTTAGTGATGATTTTGGAGGATTAGTTCCCTAACCATGTAAGGTCAGAGTCGGAAAGTAGAAATGTAACCCTTCCATGCATAAATTATTTATAAGCATATTCAGATTCTTTAGCTTGCACAACATATGAGGTTTTATTTTGTCTTAATATCACTTTCAAAAACAAATAATAATTAAATAAATAAATAAGCAGACGTTAGCTGCATCTTGGGGTCAGAACATCTCCAAAACTACAATCCGAAGTCACCTACATCACCACAAGTTGTTTGGAAGGGTTTCAAGAAAAAATCCTCTACTCTAATCCAAAAACAAACTCAAGCATCTTCAGTTTGCTAGACACTACTGGAACTTCAAATGGGATCGGGTTCTATTGTCAGATGAAAGCAAAATAGATCCTTTTGGCAATAAACGTTATAGGAGAAGACTCAGAGCTGTTATCTTGGCAAAGGGAGGTAGCACAAAGTATTGAATAAAAGGCTGGCAATAATTGTTGCACACCTATATTTAACAAAGATTTTATTTTTTTTAAATAAACCTGTGTTTTGTTTGCAATTGTTTTATATCCATGAGAGCAGAGTATTTTTGTGAGCTTTTTGAGCAAAGGATCAAAAGGTTCAACAATAAAGACAAATTTTCACAGTCATTTTTACTAAGGGCGCCATTATATGTATAATTAACTTTTTTATTTCTTAGTTTATTAATTTTTATTATGTAGAAAGTTGGTCTACAATTAGTCTAGAGAGCTACAGAAGTTTATGTTAAATTACAGTAATGCTCCAAACTGAATTGAAAGAGATTTACATCTTATAATTTTCTAAAATATATTAAACAAAAAAGAGCTTTGAATTGACTGTCCATAAGCATGAAAGGGTTAATTTAACACATAATTCAAGAATTGCACTGATTGCACTGGACAAAAAAAATGCCTTTAATATACCATTGATGAACACATAATAACTGAAAACGGCCAGAAAAACCTCAGCATACTATTTCAGAAAGTTGTGTTATTAATATTCACTCCTCCTCCTTTTCCACCAGATTTTCAGGTTTGTCAACGTAAGTAAAATCAAAGGTTAAAAAACAAATAAGTTAATAAATATTGCTATAATGAAATTTATGCAGCCAATCTGCTGCAATTACTAAGGTGTGTTTATAGTTGTCATAAACTATTATTAATATTTTATGACATTATATCCATTCTGTATATGAACAAATTTGTTTTGCTGTGTAATTCATCAGATTTTTAAAAATTATTCTAACAATCTACGTTATTATGCAGCAATATGCTTCATTATGCAGTAGAGTGAACAGTATGAGACCCTCAGATCAAGTACCTGCTAAGCATATTCATTCAAGTTGAGAGCAAACTTTGTGATTATTAATGGTGCAGTGACACCATAAATTCAGGCTGATCTGTACAGGCATGTCTATCTGCACTCTGGAATTTTCCCACGGCAAAGAAATACAAAAGTAACAGCAGCGTGCTGTGAACCGGGCAAATTAGACAATGATCCTCAGATCCAGAGAGATCAACTACAGGATGTTACTGGTTTCATTAGGAGCAGTATGAACACATCACCTGGTGCAGTTCAGCTCTACAGAAGTTCGTTGTGGTCTGGATATAAAAATGAATGGTTCATATTCACTCTGATATAAGATCTAATCATGAAATAAATTATGAAACAAGTTTTTTGTTGTTGTTGCTGCTGTAATCAGATGGTGATCCTATTATGAACATAGTTCAATGTAAAAGTTATGCTTTATTTTTCTTGTTGGCACATACTTGTTCCATAAGTGCTCCATTTTCATACGTCTCACACCCTTGATTGAAAATATAAAATTGTTCAGATGCACCTAAATCAGCTGTGAGAGAAATTACAGTTTTTTTTCAATCGCTAGGACTCATTTCTCAAGACCTAGGTCACTTTTCCAAAACTCAGTTCTCCTAACCAACTTTAACCTTTGGCTACAGCAGTTAATATCATGCCCAAAATGTACTTAACCTGTCAAAACACTTCATACTTGTCTCAAATCAACTCATCCTTCCAAAACACAGGTTATCATCCACCAAACTCACTTTGTCACTAATAAAACATTGACCTAAAAAACGCTAACAGTTTTATGCCATTGTTTTTGATTAACATTTCAATCACTGCAGTTTCCTGCACATCAGTGAAAATCATACTTCTCCTACCTGTTGGAGGTAACCGTTAGGTCCTAAGCAGAATTCAAAACACAATTATACATGAGTAGGTTTGGAGACTTTGCTCAATGTACTACTGAAATGTGCAGTTCAGTCCCATGGCCTTCCAGACTGCCAGAAAACTTATTGTTTTGCCAGAAAATTCTTAGAATAGTTGCCACTTTTGAGCGTTGCAGATTTGACTGCACTCTCAGACCAGCACCTATCATAACAGTTTTTATTATTATTATTATTATTATTATTATTATTATTATTATTATTATTATTATTATATGCTTTGGTACTATTTTCATAAGTAAGTGGTAATTTTCCAAAACTCTTAGTACAAAACTCCAAATTGATCAAACTTGTTACACAGCTAGTCATTCTTTCAAAACCTGATCTCATGCTTTCATTACAGTTATACATATTTTCTTTCCACAAAATCATTGTTCCGAAACGTCTGGGTTATGCATGTAACCCTGTTCCTGATAAGGGAATGAGACGTAGCATTAGCTCAAAGCTGTGGGACGTGCTCCCACTCTTGTGACCAGTATCTAAAGCTTGAGTAACATCACGCCTATTTATAGGCTAGCCGAGATCAGGTGATGTGGCAATTAAGCGCTTCGTGTGATATAAAAATAGTACCTGTGAACCTCACCGTCAGCTTCAATTATCTGAATAGAAGACGCAATTCACAGGCACGCCCCAAAATGACAAAGCGATGCAACATCTTATTCCCTTCTCAGGAAACAGGGTTACACATGTAACAAAGACCTTCTCTTTCAAAGGGAACTGTACGTTCTGTTAGCTCAACACTGTGGGAACGAGAATACCAACTCCATCATACTGAGGGTACGGCCTGTTCAAAAAGATCAGAGCCCGACGGTCACCGGAAGACACTCGAATCCAGGGTGGAATGTATATCCAGGCTGTAATATCAAATGGTGTGTGTGGCGTAGACCACCACTCCACAGCACACACATCCTGTAAGGGTACCCCTTTGGAAGTGACACCCCTAGTAGAATGAAGGGATGGTGCTCTAGCATTGAACATGGTCTCTACAACCTCAGTCGGGAGACCAGACTCTATGAGCTGGCGCCCCTCAGGGGCTAGACCCACAGTTTCCATAGTTCCAGTCGAGGGTGATAAATTAACCCTCTGGCTTGAGACAGTAAAACCGTGTGGATGGGAATCTCCCAAGGAGTGCCATCTATCAGGGATATTATCTCTGAGAACCATATTGTTGCTGGCCAATAAGGTGCTACTAGCAGCAGACGTAGATAATCTTGGCAAAAAATGTACCGATGTGACCTCAGTCACATGCACAACATGGCATCCAGTCCCAATGGTGTGAGAGGAGTGAGGGCAAACCACAGCGGGCAGTGTGTTGTATCCTTGGAGACAAACACATCCACTTCCGCTTAGTCGAACCTCTGCCATATAGCCTGCAATCCCTGGATCTCAGCCCCTACCTCAACAGCATGTCCGCCCCTACATTTAATTTGCCCAGAATGTACATTGCAGTCACTGACAAAAAATTTTCCTCTGCCCAGAGAAGAATTAGTTGAGCTGCCTGAACAGGGGGCGTGAACATAATCCTCCCTGGTAGTTGAAATGTGAGACGACCGCTGTGTTGTCTGTCACAACTAACACATGGTAACCTCTCAATTGAGGTAGAAAGAATTTCAGTGCTAGAAACATGGCCCGAAAGTCTAGGCGATTTATATACCACTCCAGATGTGGGCTTCTCAAGAGACCGTGAGCTGGACAGTCATATAAGACTGCGCACCCAGTCTGTGAGAGAGGTGTCTTGCAATATGGAGACACCCCTAGAGTGTGACCCAAGGCTAGAAATCGGGGACGCCTCCAAATTCCCAGAGCATTTAGGCTTCACTGCATAACAATGATTACTCTCAGAGGTTTCATCCTCGGACAAAACCCCTGACTTTTCAGCCACCACTTAAACAGTCTCCTGTGCAATAGGCCCAATAGTATGACATTGGATGCTGCTGCCATAAGCCCCAACAGTCTCTCGTAGAGACTGGAGGGGATGCTGAGATCAAGCTTTATCTTGCTCAATGTTGATAGGATTGACTCTACGCATGTTGGTGATAGAAGAGCCCTCTTTGTATTAATTCAATTCAATTCAATTTTATTTGTATAGCGCTTTTTACAATAGACATTGTCTCAAAGCAGCTTTACAGGAATACAAACACGGTACATACACAGTAAAAGTGAGAAATTATCCCAACTGAGCAAGACACTGAGTGGCGACAATGGCAAGGAAAAACTCCCTAAGATGTTTTAAGAGGAAGA
>JAFFST010001913.1:78130-80488 GCA_022414735.1 Noturus placidus | reverse complement strand
TGCTTTAAATGTAATCTGTTTGGCTTTGAAAAGCCTTAGTCCCAGCAGTCTGGATTTGGAGCAGATGAGAGCTCCATCCAGAAGTAGGACCTCAGAGACCGATCATGCAGGTCCGGAGAGTAGAATCTTTTTAACCTAGAATGACATCCATGCACTTTGTGAAGGTGCGAATGGATAAAGCTAGAGATATTTCTATGTGGAAATATGCATTTTTCAGATCTATTGTCACACAGCAGTCCTCTCACTGAATATGTGAACGCTAAGTTTGAGCGTCAGCATCTTGAACCTGTATGTACGAAGGGTACAGTTCAGTTGAGGCAGATCTAAAATTGGCTGCCTACTCCCATCTTTTTTGCTGACAAGAAAATAACAGCTGTAAAAATCTCCCTTCTTCAGGGAATGGGGTACATGTTCTATGCCCCATTTGTCCAAGAGGGATCTTACTTCCTGCGCTACGTTAATCTCTGCTCTGTGCTGACTACTGTGGTGAGCACACCTCTGAACCAGGGGGGTTGAGCTCTGAACTGAACCCTGTAACCATTTTCTATGGTAGACAGAACCCATGGAGACCCATTTGGCAGTAGCCAATTGTGACATTAACTTTTCCACATTCTACTGGAGGTAAATCATCAGATTTTCATTGCCCTGTGACAGCTTGCTGACCAGAGAACACTGAAAACTTGGGACAGCCAATTTGGCAAGGGTAGGCACTACAGTAGTACAGGGGGATAACTGCCCTAACAACCTCATGTCCTCTGATACCTTCGTCTATAGCCCCTCAGGACCACTCCTTCTTTGTCTGCTTGGCCTTTTATGACCATTCTCAGATCAGGCCTAGTAGTAGACTGCTACTGTGGCCGCCCGGTTGCCACACTCGCCTTCTGTGCCTCCCTCGCACCAGCTCTGGTGAACGCGACACAATAAGGTAGGAACTGGTTGAATACCGCCGTATGTTGAGCCTACTCAGCAGGTCTGACTGGAAGGCCTGCAACACTGTCATTGCAAGCAGTTACCCACAAGCAAGACCCATTACTGCATACGCCTTGCCCACCAATGCCGCAGTGGCCTTACATGGCTTGGATGGCAAAGCTGGCCCCCCTAAATTACCTGGCGTTGATGAAGAGAGGTAGCTCGCAAGAGGTAGCTCCTGTACCTTCAGGATACCTAAATAACCGTGCCATTCATTTCCCAGGATGGCCAAATAATCAGACATCACAGTGTTATAAATATGGCTTATGTAAGGCTTTCCCCAGAGCATGGTATTTTGTCATTCAACTTCTGGAATAAAAGGGGAGTTTTCTGCAGTGTGAGGGAGATTTATTTTCACTGGGGAGAAAAAAAATTGCTTTCCATAGCGCAAGGAGGACTCGCGATGTGAGCTCCAAAATCCAGCAGAGAGCAGGACCCGGAAAACAGAGAAAGAGATAAAGCAGTGCAAGTCTCCTTCTCCTCTTTCAGATCCATATGAGATCCCCAGGACCTGAATCGGCTGTCTGCTTTGGCAGCGCCCGGCCCAGATCCCATGAGGTTCTGAATCAAAATACCCCTCGTGCGAGAAGAGAGCAAGTCGCAAGCGGAGCTGCCTAATTGTAAGCCATTAACAATGTGCACAGTCAGAATTCTCTAGGGCTTCCATGGCCTGCTCCAGCCCTAGACACTTCACACAGAAAGTGTGTCTGTCACCCCATGATGAAATGGGAGCGAAGCGTAACACACTTCCTAAATTCTCTCTCACTCAGATTTACCTCTCTCTCTTTTGTTTTAAAGTGACAGAAAAGTAATGAGATTTCTGTTTCTTGAAAAGATAAGAAAATGAAGAGTCTTTTGCAAGCGTTACACACACGACCAACATGCAGTCTTTCTGAAGATAATAAAGCTGACGGCAGGGTTCACAAGGTGCTGTTTTTATATCAGTTAATTACTATATTTACAATTATTAGATACACATTTCAAATCACCCTTGTTTCTGAATGAATGTTACTGTGCTGTAATACAGTGTACACAGTCATCACAACAGGTATTACACACATTATCCAACTGACAAAACCCATAATAAAATGTATATTATTTTATTTATACAACAAGTAAAATATTATCAAAGAACACATCAATTAACATTACGCCAGTCTTCAACATTTGACCATAAATTTTCATCAACATCACAGTGCATATCTTCGTTGTTCATGCACCATGGGGAAAACCTTCTGGCATGACAAGTCCAGGCTTGACATTGCTCTGCAGTTATGTCATTGCAAGCCTCATCCAAGGCTTGAAGGAGCGTGACATGCTCATGAGGATGGCGATCATACAAATTCAACCTCCAAGTAGAGAAGAATTCCACAACTGGGTTGAGGAAAG
>JAFFST010001913.1:53130-73130 GCA_022414735.1 Noturus placidus | reverse complement strand
CTTCAAGGTGCTCATTTTCCAGGTGAGTTCTGGTTCCTAGTCATGGATAAATGATTCAGTTGGCTCTAGTTGAAATAAGTGTGAGATATAGTCTAAAGTACCCAATATATATTTAATTCTTATCTTGTATATTAACCATATAGACAATAGTTATGGAAAGAAGCACCTAAGAGACCTTCTCATGCTTGGGGATCTTCCTCATAGCAAATGTGTACAAGTGCACAAGTGGGAGTGTAAAGACACGTGAATGACATGGAGGCCATGTGAGAGAGACTGAAAACTAATTACTAGCTACAAAGACCAGTCTAAATGCAACATTTTATTTAAACAAAGAAAAAGGGTTGAATGTATGACTGATGCTGCAGCAAATAACCCACTAATAAGGAAACAGCAAAAGAAGAATAGATTTATATTAGTAAATTCATATTATATTGCATTATAAAGCATACATAGTGTTGAGTGGTGTGTAATATTGTGAGCAGCCAAAAATTGGAAACACTTGTTAATATACAACCTAAATAAATAATAAAAAAAATAATAATAATCATAGAATTTCAACTAAGTGGTAAAGGGTGGTCCATGATGGCTATGTATGAGAACAGCAGCAGGTGGTGAGGAGATTTGTGTGTGTGTGTGTGTGTGTGTGTGTGTGAGTCAGATAGAGTCAGAAAGTGCGTGCCTGTGTGTGAATATTTAGGGATTTATGTACTTCTATAAAGTTGCTTTGGGACAATGTCCATTGTTAACAGTGCTATACAAATCAAACTGAATTTAATTGAATTGTGTGAGATCCAGAGACAGTGGATTATAGAGAATTAGCCTCTATAAGTATTAGCCTCTCCACAAATCTCACGTTCATCATCTTCACCTTTGGCAACATGAATGAATAGCCACGGCTTCTTTTTACGTTATACTTTCTCTAACTGAAAATGGCTAACTGAATTTACGGATATAAGGTGCACTCCCTCAACCAGTTTAGCAACCCAGTGGGTGTGTTTGGTTTGGGCTAATCCTCGTAATCCAAAGGAGAGTTGAATGGTATGTTTAATGCACTGCTATATTATGCAAGTTAAAAAAATGTTTTTTTTTTCTTTTACTTTTTTTAAAGGGTGGATTGTGTTGACCTCTACTGCTAATAGCAAGCTTTGCTTTTTCAGCCCATCCAATTGCCTTGAGGTTAGCTACTATGGAGTTGATAAACCTGTTAGCATAATGTCTCTTTTTCTTGTGGGGGCATGTAGGAGGTTTGAGTAGTAGGAAAAAAATCCAGAAGCATTAACTGTCAAAATGCACATCACTGATATATGTATTTTGTTTTGTGTGGAAAATTAATAGCATTTTTTGGTGGCTTAAGGATTTGTATTCAAGCACCAATTTAACCTTAATACTACCAAAGAACGTATGAAATCACCATTTCTTGAATCCTTAACTAAGATTGTTCATGATGTCTACTGTCTGAGCACAGGTTGTTTAGTGAGCTACTTTCTGAAAATACTGTTGTTGTTGTTCTGTTGCCAGTACACTTTTCTTCATTATTGTGTTCCACATTGGCTCAAAGGTTTTTCCTCGTATTTAATATATCTTTTATACATTGAACTCATTCTGTATATTCCACCTAAACCTCTGTTGCAGAGTGTTTAAAAATGGCAATCGTGCTAAATACTATAATTCTGGTAGGAAGGCGGGAAGCAGAGGGTGGGGTTGATCATGGTTTATCACCTCTGGCATTTATGAATTCCTGCACAGTTCTCTATGAGGGCAGGTGGAGTTTTCACAACCTCTATAATAAACTGCATCTACCAAATGCCTTGTTAGAGCTTGTATGGGCGTGCAGGAGCAGGAGCTCTACCGCTGCAGGCAAGAGTGTTTGCACAGTTCATTTCCTGGTTAATACAGAGGGGGGATGGGGATGGGGGGGTCTTAGAAAATATTACTTTTCTACAGCAGTTTGCAAAAGTGTAATATAACCACAGAGACAAAAATCTTTATGATTGCAGATAAAATAATATAGGTCGATGTATGTGCATAGACTTGCTTTGATTTGAGTCTTGCTTGCAGGTAACTGTCTGATAATGTGGGAAGTGAACTCCAAATGAACATGGCTAGTATGTCAGTGCACTGACAACTGAGAAATTAACTTCATAGTTTTGCTATAAATGTCTGTGTAGCTCAGAAAGCCATTTATAAAAGTATATTCCGATTATTAACTTAGTTTGGGGTGTTTTTTTATTTCTTAAAAACACCCCAAAGTACCAATGTTGTGCTGGAGGGGTGCAATCACCAAACTGTGCTGCACTCTGGCTCTGCAGGACTGGAGTTGGACAACAATGCTGTAAATAAAAGGTTTTATTTAACATTATATGTTTGGTCACAGTTAGATTCTAATCAGATAGTGTTGATAGTTATCTACAGAGTTGTATCTAACCAGTGTTTATCAAAAACAAAAAAAAATAATCCATTCAATGTTTTAATTCCTTATTAATGAATTAGTTAACTACAAAACTCACTAGAATTCTGTAAAACTCTAAATGCTGTAAAACTTGCAGTTGGCAGTCAGCTAGTTGCTATGTGTGTGTGTGTGTGTGTGTGTGTGTGTGTGTGTCTGTGAGAGAGAGAGGCTGAAGCTGTTATCAGTTGGGTGTGTCTTGAGCTACCATACTTGGTTTTTCTACTCATTGCAAAATGGTGGCTTGCACACACTTCCATTCTTACCAATAAGGTGTGTGTATTATTAGGTGTGTTCATATCACTCCAGGTGAGAGGCTAGAAAAGGAAATGGACAAATAATGCTCAACTTAGTGAATTATCATAGGCTAATGTTTTACAATTATATTTTATACTATAAAATATTTTATTAGATTATGTCTAAACCCATACGACTGTCATTATAGCCAGCGCGATCTGTAGTGTAAAAGAGCTGATATTTAAAACTGAAAGGCATTGTTTCTTGAAAATAAGATGGTTTGAGATGTATTTTGCACATATTTGTGTTTTTCATTCAGTGTCCAATGTGTGCCTCAAAGAAATAAACACTGTTATGCATTTTTTTTCCTTTCTTTGTGGCTAATTCCTTTCTTTGTGGCTAATATTATGACCAGTAAGTACAGGTCAAAATAGAACACACACACACACACACACACACACACACACACCATCATGGTTTGGAGCATATTTTGCATGTTTTTTGAGGTAGAAGGTTAGTTTAAAAGAAAAAAAATATATGATGTGTAAATTACTACTTATTTGATGGACTGTATAAATGACTTTCATCTATTATCATGGCAAATTTGCATCATTGAAAGGAAAGCAAAGTTTGAAATTGTTTGATCTTAGCATAAAACTAGTAAAACGGTCTCTGGTGAAGACATGTTATGACAGTAATAATAATAATTATCAATTTGTATAGCACTTTTTACAATGGTACATTGTCTCAAAGCAGCTTTACAGAAATATCATTTTTACATTTACAAGCAACTTACTAATGAGACCACATTCACACACCAATGGTAGCAGAGCTGAATGCAAGGTGCTAGCTTTCCATGGGGGGAAACTTAGGGTTCAGTGTCTTGCCCAAGGACACTTCGGCATGGGATCACCCGGGCCGGGATTCGAACCGCCAACCCCACGGTCAGTGGATTAGTGGACAACCCGCTCTACCAACTGAGCCACAGCCGCCCTCAAGTAAGCTTAAAATAGTAAGATCCACTGACCTTTCATTAAGTCCTTATACATTTACATTTAATGAAGTTTTATTTATGTGTGTAAATAAATTTTTGCATGCACTGAGTACAACAGTAAAGTGGTTTATAGTGTTATTTTTGGAGTAAAATACCAATAAACTAAAATATGCACACTTAACTACAAATATTTGGTCCATATTACCATTAAAAAACTGCTAATCATTTATTTACAAGATAAAATGACCCAGTCTCATAGACAAAACAACCCTTATTTTGTAAATACTGATGTTTTTATTTGAACAGTTACATCACATGCTTTTAATTTAACCATTGTTATTTCAAACTGCTACCTCTGGGACCAGTAGATCAGGCTGCTATGGTCTGTTTGTTGGGTGTGTGTGTTGTCTGTACTGATAGTTTGTTGCTATTTGCAATTTGCCTTCTTGGCAATTAAGTCACAACGAAGGACGTAAATTGTGGGAATGTTGATGAATCCTCTGGGTCGCTACAAAAGGAAGTTCTCTGATAGCTTCTGTTTATGAGAACATCCTATTATGTCTGTTAGTGCAACTGGCCAGATTATATCAAAACACATTCAGGCAAAGCTAATTTGTACAAAAACATAACAGTGGACCAAAATGTACTCAACTACATTCTCAGTGAGAATTTGTGAGGGATGTTCTATTTTAGAAAAAAAAAATGCTTTCATTTTAAGTTTATTTTGATTGAAGCCCCAATTTGTTTACCTTCACAGACATTCCTCTTAAATTCCTCAGAAATTCAACAGAGCGTTACAACGTGGTTTACTTCAAATAACATATGACACGAGACATCTTGAAATGAACACATAAATAACACAAAATATGTTTTGTTCACCTGGACAGGCTCTTTAGGAATATAGAAAATATATTGTGTTCACATTTTGGTCGTTCATAATTACAGTGTGGAAGAGATTTTACATATGGGTGTTCATTCCTATGCTCTCAACAATTTGTTTGTGCTTGGATACTTCTTATCTCACTCTCAGAGCTCCACGGCAAAGCTGGGTTTTACCCCCTGAGACAGAGAGAGAGAGTGAGAGAGAGAGAGGGGGGGGGGTGTTACTGTAAATGACTCCAGTGAAAAGTTAAGTGGAAAAAGAAAGTAAACTCAGAAAAAAAATCCAAATTGATAGGAAGAGAGAAATAAAGAAACATGGCCTTCTATAAAGCACTAGGTGAAGGTTAGGGAGCATGCACAGGGGCACAGAAGAGCATGCCAGATAGCTGACAGGAGGGAGATGATAGAAAAACAAAGTGGTATAAAAAAAAATAATTAATTAATTAATTAATTAAAAGAATGTTTCTCTGCTCAGACCTGATCTCACTTAACCAATTTAGATTCGTCAGCTCCACTCCTTATCTCACTCTTATCTCATGCCTTTCAGCAGTTACGTAGAAAGATATCAAGCGAGAATACAACAAAGCAAACAAGAAAGCACATTGTGTGTTTATTCACAAATCGATTATTAATCTGGAGGTCTATAACATGAGCGCTAGTCACGCATTTGCTTGAAGGCTGAAAACAAGCCCCAGTTTGGTGATTTGGAGTTAAATTGGAGTTAAATTTGCTGACACACTGAGATTGAGATATTTTTGGATATTGCAAGCAAGCTCTGGTTAAGTCCATGATTTTAATGTAACATCACAGATATCAGACATCACAATCATGTTTTTTGAAAAGAAAACTGTTTTAATAATTTGTTGTGATTACATCATCAATATTTGGTTATTTGTTTGGCTATTAGATTATTAGAAGTTCATGTATAAGTCCGGAAAGTTGCAATGTCTTCAATACAAACTCTTCTCTACAATCAACACAACAGCATTTATCCAACAGGCTTTAGAGCAATGTTAATTTATTTGCAATCATTTTCTCAGAACACCAAAGAAAATAGGTGAGAATGTGAGCGGCAACCACACACACACAGACACAAACACCATAAAGGTTATTTGAGGTAGTGTAATTAGCATGACTCATTGTGTACTTAATATAGCCCAGCCTTTAAGCAAAGTGGCCAGAGAGAAGCTGGAGGCTCTCTGTCCTGCTCTGGAGACCTGGAGATGGTGACTCAGCAGCCACCAATGGATTTGTAAATGAACAACTCTTTCATCAATCATGAAAAAGACACCATAAATCAAGTGCACTTAGTCAGTGTACTTATGCCAAAACTAGGAAAACACACTTCCGTGTGTTCTGTGAAAACCATCTCAGTGGTTAACAACGATACTAAGCTGTCACAGTGGTGTCCTTTTGTACCTTTAGCATGTAACTTTCACCTGGAAAAGTGGTTGCATTGTGGCATTGAAAATCTCATTCATAGGGCATAAGGCCTTAATGACCACTATTGTACCATTCGAGTGATGTGCCTTTTCTTTGAGAGTGAATGATACAAAGAACAGCACGAGTGCAGATAGCAATGAGTACTAAAACACTGACACATTATAGACATCCTTCCATCCATTCATTTTCCATACTGCTTATCCAACACAGGGTCACGGGGAGCCTAGAGCCTATCCCAGGGGACACAAGGCACAAGGCAGGGAAAACCAAGAACAAGGTGCCAACCAATCGCAGCACACAATCACACACACACACACACACACACATACACACACACACACACACTCACACACTACGGACAATTCAGAAATGCCACTCAGCCTACAGCACATGTCTTTGGACTGGAGGAGGAAACTGGAGCACCTGGAGGACACCCTCGAAGCACCGGGAGGAGCGAGACAAACATGATAAACACTAAGCCACTGTGCCCTCCAGATTAGAGACATACTGCAGCTCTTAAAAAATGAAAAATTTAATACAACTGCTTTACATTGAAAATAAACAGTGTCTGAATGAAAATGAACAAATATTAATTAAAAAGAAGATATAATAAGTGCTATGTACGGAGTAATCAATAAACAGCCAGAAATTAATATTTTTTTCTATTGCAGCACAGACTCATGTTTTTTTTTAATCACATTCCACAGCAATTTGCCAACATTTGCAATATTTTAATTTATTTTAATTTCCTTTCGTCCATTTATAGTTACACTTAATGTTGTGGAACATTCATTAGATAAGTTATTTATTGTTTACACTTCTATCATAGCAGCTAAAAACTTTCATTATCTCATCAACCTCACTTGTTATTTACTGTCTTTACTGAAGGTAATAACAAACCAAAACAACACAGCTTATCATGTTATGCATAAATCACTAACCCTAACTTTTATGAAGTGCTGACACTAGAGACTCCTTCCTTACTTTAATATACAGTATGTCACAAAAGTGAACCCCTCACATTTTTGTAAATATTTGATTGTCTTTTCATGTGACAACACTGAAGAAATGACACTTTGCTACAATGTAAAGTAGTGAGTGTACAGCTTGTGTAACAGTGTAAATTTGCTGTCCCCTCAAAATAACTCAACACACAGCCATTAATGTCTAAACCGCTGGCAACTAAAGTGAGTACACCCCTAAGTGAAAATGTCCAAATTTGGCTCAAAGCATCAATATTTTCTGTGGCCACCATTATTTTCCAGCACTGCCTTAACCCTCATGGGCATGGAATTCACCAGAGCTTCACAGGTTGCCACTGGAGTCCTCTTCCACTCCTCCATGATGACATCACGGAGCTGTTGGATGTTAGAGACCTTGTGCTTGCACAGTTAGAGACATGCTTGGCCAATCCATCATCTTCACCCACAGCTTCTTTAGCAAGGCAGTGGTCATCTTGGAGGTGTGTTTGGGATTGCTATCATGCTGGAATACTGCATACTGATCATGCTCTTCTTCAGTATGTCACAGTACATGTTTTCATTCATGGTTCCCTCAATGAACTGTAGCTCCCCAGTGCCGTCAGACCATGACACTCCCACACACTTGTCTTTGTACTCCTCACCTGGTTGCCGCCACACACGCTTGACACCATCTGAGCCAAATTAGTTTATCTTGGTCTCATCAGACCCCAGGACATGGTTTCAGTAATCCATGTCCTTAGTATGCTTGTCTTCAGCAAACTGTTTGCAGATATTATTGTGCATCATCTTTAGAAGAGGCTTCCTTCTGGGACGACAGCCCTGCAGGCCAATTTGATGCAGTGTGTGGTGTATGGTCTGAGCACTGACAGGCTGACCCCCTACCCCTTCAACCTCTGCAGCAATGCTGGCAGCACTCATATGCCTATTTCCCAAAGACAACATCTGGATATGACGCTGAGCACATGCACTCAACTTCTTTGGTCGACCATGGCGGCGCCTGTTCTGAGAGGAATCTGATCTTTTAAACTGCTGTATGGTCTTCGCCACCGTGCTGCAGCTCAGTGTTAGGGTCCCTGCAATCTTCTTATAGCCTAATCCATCTTTATGTAGAGCAACAATTCTTTTTTCAGATCCTCAGAGAGTTCTTTGCCATGAGGTGCCATGTTGAACTTCAGTGACCAGTATGAAAATGGCTAATTGGGCCCAGTTTGGACATTTTCACTTAGGGGTGTACTCAATTTTGTTGCCAGCAGTTTAGAAATTAATGTCTGTGTGTTGAGTTATTTTGAGGGGACAGTAAATTTACACTGTTAGACAAGCTGTACACTCACTACTTTACATTGTGGTAAAGTGTCATTTCTTCAGTGTTGTCACATGAAAAGATATAATCAAATTTTTACAAAAATGTGAGGGGTGTACTCACTTTTGTGAGATACTGTATCAAAGATTATACATATCCTTTGTTATGGATACCATATACCATAAAAGCAGCAAAGTTAGTAGATGCTACAGAAACAATAATATATTTATTAATTAATATAGAACTGTTCATTGTTATTTGTTATAGTACATTAATCAACACCTTCAGACTGATCTGATTTCAGAATTCCAGTGTAGACACTGCACTCACATGCAGTACAAATTATTTGAGGCTTTTATAGAAGATACTTTTGCACAGTGTCTCTTTGTTTCAGCCAACTGGCTGTGTGTTCTCTTGTCTTGGAAAGATGCCACTGATTCTATGAACATCTATCAAGAGCAGGCAACAGATGTTTGAACACATTTTTATGTGTTTTTTGGTTTCTTTTTGGGTCCAAAACCTGAAATGTAGTCTGCGCAAGTAAAGCATCATGTGAAAGGCTTGGTTCATGTCACGGTGATTGTCATTTCTTTCAACCAAAGGGATGTCTGCATCCTTCCTTCCTCACATGTGGTGACACATCATACACCAACTGCATCCTTTTTTTTTTTTTTTTTTTTTGCAAAAGCCCTGTCCTAAACCAAAATCCATGGCAGTGTGTGCTGACTAAAGATGAATTATATAATATGCAAGGTGCAATCCATTTGCTGTACATGTGTGTTGAAGTTGTGGTTGCCTGCAAGTTTAACAAATTATATTACATGTCATTTTTCCATTAAAATAAACAAACACAATGGCTTGATCTTTCGGTTAGTCAAAGTACATGCAGATGAGCATTGCTTTCCAAGTCAAATATTACCAGGGAGAGGCTTTTAATGTGCTGGGTTTTATTTTTAAATGAGTGCATGTGAAGTGCAAAGAAAAATACAACAAAGGTTTCTCATCAGTGGGTTTTCATGCATTAAATAGTGTACTATAATAATATAATATAAGAATGTAATAATGGCAATTTTCTACACAGGGGACAAAAGACAATTGAACATAATCCTAAATATAATAATGGAGGTGCATATAATGGTTGTGATTTCTTGTTTGATCATCTAATATACGTAAAAAAATAATAGTTAAAGTGGACAGTAGGTACTGTAACATACAGTAATTAGTTATTGTACATTGTCAATGATAGCATGATAATGTGCTCAAGTTTGGAGATAAAGCAACCGGAAAAAAAATTTTCGCATTCAAGTGTATAAACAATATTTTTTTTAATTATAGTACTGTACAAATCTGCTATACATTTGTACCTAAATCTCAGACTAACTGCATGTTGGTTTAAGGTTAAATTAAACGTATCCAGTATTTACACACGTAAAAATGGTCACAGGTCATTCTTTCAAATGCGTCTTTTATTGCATTCACAAATTGTCACCCATATTTCAGTAGGATCTTGAGTTTTGTCACTGCTTTAAGTGCAGAATTGCAGTCGCTGCAAAAACCTCTCCCTTCATCTGGTTCTTCCTGTGGAACCACCTTTAATGACTTTTTCCTATATTTTTCTTTTACATTTGCCATTCTTAGGCTTCGTTCCTGTATTTTTTTTCTTCTTTCACTACCATTGTCTTGTCTCTCTCTCTCTCTCTCTCACACACACACACACACACTTCTATATCCTTCATTCACCCTATATGTTTCCACTCTACTAAGTCTGAGGCCTCTGCTGGGGTACATTAAGTATCTGGGCTCTGATTACATGTTGAAGCAGGGGTGCGAGGGTGTGACACAATGTTTTCAAAGACATACATTTTGTGTCTTGTTCTCACCAACTGCCCCACCACACCCCATGCCCACCTTTACCCTTTTCCATCTCACAATCCTACATTGCACTTGTTTAATAGTAAGAATATACATGGTAAATGCCTGAATTAATCAAACTAACAAAATATAAACTAAGGTTTCTCAGGTATATGCTAAATCCAGAGATAATATTAAATACTCATTGTATTTCAAAATGTTCTGAAAAGAAAAAAAATACAAATACTCAACATCCTAATGCTAATTTCATTATCTGCTCAAATACAATCATCATAACAAATAATTCAACACATTAATTTGCTCTATATGATGGTGAGTTTTATTAATTCATTATAAAAGCAGCTTTTCTATATGTTCCATTGCTGGAAGGTGAATTTAAAAGTAAAGACTTCACCAGAAACATAAATCTGCTTTCAAAACAACTTACAATCATACGTTGTAAAAATGCTCAGAAATCAATTCTGAAATCCTTTTATAGTCTATGAGGATGTCTACACAATGAAAGATCATGTCGTGCATACTCCTTAAATATACAGAGTTGTTTGTTGTAGAGACTTACTTGCATCTTTCATCTTGTCACAGAGATACTGTACATGGCTTAACGGGACATAAATTAGGGTTTTAAATCTACTAAGAGTGTCACAGTTTAGCACTAAAAGAGATGTCTGGGGGTTTTTTCCTACAAAGTTTTTCTCAGCAAACAAACCCTTTTTACCTGTCATCCATTTTGTTATCAGTAAAGATAATTTGTCATTCAGCCACATTTTTGTGCACGTCATCAATCTATTTGTGCTGAAAATGTGATATTTGCACCAAATATCTATTTGAAATGGAACATTTTTAATGACTGTTAAAACTAGATGCACAAACAGGTGCACCTGTGAGGGTTATGATGTTATGATGTTATGTATACCAATTTGCATAGTGCTCTATAAATTCTGCCTGTATAGGAAGCTGCCACTTCAATAAGTCACCTCATTGATGTTTTGCTAAGAAAAAAAAATTTGTTTTAAAGCACTTCAACTATTTTTTTTTTGTGTGTGTGTATTTTGCTAAGAAAAATCAAGATTTCTGGCTCAAATGCAGAATGGTGAAATTGTGCATTTGCTGAAAATCTGATCTATCCAATCCAAGCCATGTAGTAGGTAGTTCGGTTGGCATGGTGATGTTTTGTGTTTATCTTCAGTTTGAACTGTAGGATCATTTGTTGGGATAGACACAAAGGATATAGGCAAAACAGATGCAAAATGTTGAATAAAACTTGCAGGCCTCAGTGGGGAGGTGAATACTATGAGGTGAAATTGTACACTGACTGTATTATATCAATATGGTGTTGAGAATTTTGTGTGACCCTCTTGTGCCGAAATAAATGCAACTAAAGGTTTCCTGTAACTGTTGATCAGTGCTTGGAGAAATTTGAGCCCATTCCTCAGTGCAGAACAGCTTCAACTCTGGGATGTTGGTGGGTTTCCTCACATGAACTGCTTGCTTCAGGTCCTTCCACAACATTTCTCTTGAATTAAGGTCAGGACATTGATTTGGCCATTCCAAAACATTAACTTTATTCTCATTTAACCATTTTTTGGTAGACCAACTTGTGTGCTTGGGGTCCTTGTCTTGCTGCATGACACACTTACTCTTGAGATACAGTTCACGGACAGATGTCCTGATATTTTCCTTTAAAATTTGCTCGTATACTTCAAAATTAATTGTCGTCCTGGTCCAGATGCAGCACAGCAGTCCCAAACCATGATACCACCACCACCACCAAGGTTCAAAGATGTGATAAAGTTCTTGTGCTGGAATGTAGTGTTTTCCTTTCTCCAAACATAATGCTTCTCATTTAAACCAACAATTGTATGGTCAGGTGGGCACAATTATGGTTGAAGTCTTTGGGAAGGTAGACAGGAACAGGGTTTGTGACCACTGCCCTAGAGGCATCTGACAATATATATTGTATGGATTTAATCTATACAAAAAACATTATACATGATTAAATCTATGATTCCCAAAGTGATGTCCTGGGAAACCCATGTGTATGTCTTCATAGACGGGGTTCTATATTTTTCAGTGGTGGAACTCTCTGTACCCACTACTGTCAATGATTTTTTTTAAATTATTATTGGCTGGATTGGGCGGCTGTGGCTCAGTCGGTAGAGCGGGTTGTCCACTAATCCACTAATCGTAGGGTTGGTGGTTCGAATCCCGGCCCGGGTGATCCCATGCCGAAGTGTCCTTGGGCAAGACACTGAACCCTAAGTTGCCCCCAATGGCAAGCTAGCACCTTGCATGGCAGCTCTGCTACCATTGGTGTGTGAATGTGCTCTCATTTGTAAGTCGCTTGTAAATGTAAAATGTAAAAATGATATTTCTGTAATGCTGCTTTGAGAAAATGTCCATTGTAAAAAAGCGCTATACAAATTGATTAATTAATTAATTAATTAATTGACTGGTTACAAATTAGTTTATTGTATAGTAGAATTAGTAGAATTGAGTTTAATATTAATATCAATAACTTCAAAAAAAAGCATATATCAATAATATATGAAATATCAAAAACTAATATCAAAAAAAGCAGTCCTATAAATATTGTCAACTTGAACCTAATGGGTTCTGAGCCCACTGATGGGGTTCTGTGGATTTTTTTTAAACAGCTAAAGTGGTCCCTAAATGGCCCTGATTTAAGTAACGGCATTCGATCAAGCTGGAAATGTTTGTAAAAGAATGGAGTCTGGCTCAGTTGTGTGAAATGTACACCAGTTCTACACTGAAAAAACTGATATACTGTATTTAAACGCTTGGTGTGATTTTCTAGATGGTGTACTGCCTTTACAGCTCCTTCGAATGGGTGGAAAAGTCCCAATTGTGTGTCCTAGCATGCTCATATATCAGCTAGCTCATTGTACCCTCTTGCTCTCAGGTTGAGGCCTGACTTGAAACAGTGTTTCATTGGGAGCCAGACTTGCATTGTGTGAAATGTGACACTTAATGCTTGCCTCCTACTCTCTTGTTTTCTTTCTCTCTCATTACAACATACCTCTTAGTTCCTCATTCACCTCAGTATGAGTGTGAACATACAAACTGTGCAAAATGAGTATTAAATGCAGCAACGGTATGTTGTTCTTCAGAAGGTACAAATTTTTATCCCCCCTGTGCTTTTTAATTTGAAAGTTAGTTGGAAAACACGCCAAGCCTCAGCTCAGGTTTTGGTTAAATCTTGTTTATGAGTCAGATGAGTGCCTCTGTGTCTTAGTGCTTTTAAGCCAGTGGCAGTGGAGAAAAACTGGTTTACCTAGAATGCATGCTGGTTTGAACTGGAATTGAGCCTTTGGGGGATTCGTTGCACAAAAGTCTTTTGGAGCAACACTAGAATTCGAAACGCTCTCAAACATTAGTCTTCATAGGAAAAAAATCTGCAATTTGTAAAGCAAGTACTGTCACAAATGGCCAAGAAAGAATGTGAACTGTTTATAGGATTTAAATCATCCATAACATGACAAAAATTCTTCAAAGTTCACAGTGGTGCCATAATAAACTCGGAGCTTGGAGTAGAAAGTGTGTAAAGTTCCTTCATGATGTCTCAATTCTTGTTTTTGGCCCTGAATCTGCATGATGGCAGAAAAACAAGACAGAGAAAAAAATAAACAATAGGATCATCTCTATCTTCATTTAAATTTGAATAACAACGTTGAAGCCTGAATAAAAGCTGTAACAGTTCGTTATTTTAGATTCGAATAACACATTAATAACACACTTTAGCCTGGATTATTTGCACAGGTGCGCTTGTGCTGTTTTTTTAAGTCATGCCTCATACATAATGAAATAAAATACACAGCAACCCTTCAATTTGGTCACATCTGGATAAAACACTTCTCTTTGTTCTATGGAGTAAAAGACGTTTGCATTATCTTGTAAACCATCTTGTGATCTGGAAAAGCTCAGATCACATTTCTACACTCTTAGAAAATGTTGAGCCCTTAAGGATTCTTTAGTTTTCCTTCAGGGGAATCCTTAAAGGTTCTTTGTAGACCCTCTTTGTAGCTACTTTTGTAGCTCCATTAATTGTCTAATGAACACGTTCTAGCAGTGCACCAAGTTACAAGATAGTCTAGCTACATTTTAAATGCGAGGCACGTTCTAAGCACCAATAACAAGAATTCATTGTTTGTATCTCACACTTACCCAATTAATACATATGTTCTGAGCAAAAAGGGGTTTTCAAGCATCCTTTATTGCAGTAGTCACAACCCAGTTTTGTACCTTCCTGAAGACTTTAGCTCAAACCATAATTGTGAACACCTGACAATCAAATAATCACCTTAAGAAATTCTTCATCAACTAAAACAGGTGTGTTAGATTTTGGTTGGAGATCAAACCTGCAGTAAGGTAGATCTCCAGGAACATGGTTGGTAAACATGCTTTATTGCATAATGAAGGGTTCTTAACTTCCAAAAAGGGTTTCTTCTAACAAAATGTACAAAAATTTGGCGTTGTGATGGAACACACCTAGATGAGTCCTCAAAGGTCTGCACATGTATATACGTGTGTGTGTGTGTGTGTGTGTGTGTGTGTGTGTGTGTGTGTGTGTGTGTGTGTGTGTGTGTGGTGAGGAGGTTGATTTAGTGAGCAGGTGGTATTAGTGCAATTTTGCTCCTCCCTACCCTCAGGATCAGCCCTACTCCTGTTTAAGGGAATATCTCTCATGGCATCACACACAATTTTTGTATGTCAACCTGAGGGTGAGAGATGACACTTTATGTGTGTATGTATATTGAAAGAGTGTCAGTGCTAGAGTCGGTACACAATGCCAATGCAAATACATGCATTAAGAGAGAAAGAAATGGTCTGTCCATCAAGCCTTGTGGCAAATAACATTGGATGAGAAACTCAATACATAGATAGATATCAAAAGATCTAGCTTGTACTGCTTGAAGCTTGCTCATTCTGCTCCCATGTTTCACTAATGTAAAGCCACTTTTAGGCTGTGCATTTAACCATGGCATTTACACAAAAGTTATTTTTTTTAAAAGAGAAATACACCTTTCTCAGCATCAAGTACAAACATGTCTTACTGCTGCCTCTTTAGAACTTCTGTTTTTTTTTTTTTTTTTCATTTTTTTTTTTTTTTTTCATTTTGGTTCTACATTTGCTTCTTTCCAGGACAACACCCAAAAAGATATTATACAACCATAAGGCAAGTCACAACAACCCACTTTAATGCACCGTACAAGTTTCAGAAGGAACGTTTGTACTCATAGTACTGATTCAGGGGCAGTTTCCACCCTGCTAATACTGCTCATGGTTGTTAAGCTCATGGTTGTTAAATTGAAAGCAATTGAAACACAAAATACACCATGAAATAACCTGCAGTTGAACTCCAAGACATGTTCCTGAACTATTGTAAAAAATATATTGATGATGACAACCAAGTATGAACGCCAATAACACTTTAATGCATGTTTATTTATTGTCTCTTTTTTTGCAGGAGGACAATGAGATCCCAACCACTTTGTTTACTAAGGAATCCACAGCAGATATTGCCTCAACCTCTGCTCAGGATGAGAGGGCTGCCTCTCCACGTGCTTCAGTGATCGATCCCAACCACTCCCATGAGGAAGGATTGCACACCATCAGCCTTTCCTCAGATGAAGAGGAGGGAGCAGTGAGCCCCCCACTGGAGGGAAGCACATTGCTCAGGGAGGTGCATGATGATGAGTTCCCAGGCATGGGAAGTGAGCGTCTGGAGTGGTCTCGCACTGACAAGTTTAAGCGATCTAGTCTGAAGAAGGTAGATAGCCTAAAGAAGGCCTTCTCACGCAGCAGCATTGAGAAGAAGATCAACAAGATCGTGCCCCCGGAGCGGCGTGAGAAGATCATGAAGAGCTTCTCTCCCAGCCATCCCAAAAGCCCCACCAGCAAGAGCTCATCCTTCCGTGTCTCGCCCATGACCTTCAATGTCAAGAAGACACGAGATGGAGAAGGTGAGGCCCCTCAGTCTGGGGGTGAAAATGCTACTGTAGAGGTGCCACCCATGGGGGGATTGGATGGTCAGCTACCAATGGCAGAGGTTCATAATGAAGAGGAAAATTTTAATGGGACGGTGCACAGTCCATCCATCACGGATAGTGCAGATGGGGAAGCATCCGTTACAGAAGATGCAGACCTTGATAATGTTCCCTCAGACAAGATTGCCAAAAAAGAAGAGAAAGAGTTACAGGAGCCCAATGGAGCTAATAATGGAGCCAAAAATGAAGCTAGTAATGGAGCCAATAATGAAGCTGATAATGGAGCTGAAACTCATGAGAATGGCGGTCATAATGTTGGAGATGAAGACGAGGACAAGTCCATGTCTGCACCTGAATCTCCCCCGTCGACTGCAGTAGCTGTCCAGCAAGCTTCTTAGATTTACTAGCATTCCATCTGTTGCAGCGATCTTGGCACAGGAGTAAACAATCTGTTCAAAATCAGTTGTGTTATGTAAGAGTTTGTCTGATAGAAAACAGGGCACTTGTATAAAAAAAAATATCCTTTTTTCTTCCTTGAACTGGGCTCTACATGGTAATGGGTGAAAACTATTAAACAAATAGAATTATGTCTTACCATACTTGATATGTTTAAATTGTTATAGCTCTATCTTATTGTATATAGTTTTAAAACTCTATTGCATGCAATCCTATACTTCACCTGTTATTCTTCCCAATATACTGTACTACAATAGATAATCAGATAAAGTGTGATTCCAGAGAGTAATTAAGCGATACATAAATTTTAAGAATATACTAAGAAATGCCCTTTTTCTGAAGAATGTGTGCTAAAATCAGTTACCTGTGCTGTATATTGTCTGAAGTCCACAAACCTTGTTTACTGCTTTCAGAGCAAGATACATTTTCAGCATAAGTGATAACACTGAAAATTACTTTTAATAAAGTGTTTATCTGAGATTGTGGAGTAAGCCGCATATGTTTTTCTTTGAAACAATGGTTCTTCACTTGGTTTAAATGCAGTACACTCACCGAAATAAAATGCGAATACATTTTAAAAACATAAAGTTGACAACTGCTTAGTTCTGTTAATTAGCTGATATTGGCAGAAAACAGAGTGAAAAAAATCACATTACATGGGAATTTATTTAAAATTTGTTATATTGTGTACTTGAGTTCCTCTCATAAAATAACAAGGCAGTAAATTTGAGTCTACAATTGCCAAAGTTCCAATAATGACGTCTGTATTCATAAATATAGTTTATAAGCAGTACATAAACACAAAAACAGTGTCGACATATACAGTGTCGTAAAACTATGTGGAGTAAGTGCACACATCAACAGCAATGTTGATTGTCCAAGGCTATATATTTTTTTTAGATTTTATGTCAATGCAATAGTGTTATTATTTATTTTAAAATCACTAATGAGTCACTAATATTGCCTTTATATCTGATTAACAAACACCAGTCATTTGAATGCTATGACCTGGTTAGTGATACATTCATTTATCTTCAGTAACCACTTTATTTTGATCAGGGTCATGGTGGATGCCAATTCATCACAGGGCCCCTGTGCTTATATACACACATACGCACATACATTCACATACTCATTCACACACTAGGGGTAATTTAGGGCACCACTTGCCAGCAAGGGAGGTTTGGAGAAACCGGAGAATACAGAGACCCACATGGTTACGGTACTCTAAAATCATCTTTGTAATAGAAATACTGAAGATTTTCAAAAAGTTTTAAAATATGTCAAGTCTTTTTTTTTTTTTTTTTTTTTTTTTATTAAATTACATTTTTTTAAAAGAAAGAAAAAAACATGTTCTTGGTCTGATATATGTTCAGAGATGAAGGATGCTAAGCTTTACAATGCTGGGGTGCTTCACGACTGGAGTTGGGAAGTACCATTCCTACCCGGGTGAGGAATAAAAAAGCACATTCCTGATTCTGATGGATTGCTCCCCTACAGTGTATTTTCCATGACGTGAAGATGTGAGAAGTGGAGGTCTGTCTATCCAAAGGGATTGATGGCATATTTTCCACCAGGAGGCCGGGGTATGCAGGACCCTCATGCTCTACAGGTGTTCTGCCTCTAAGCTCTCTCAGCTGTTTGGCTAAGCAATGGTACGTTCCTATTCAACACTGTTCACATGAGTAACCTTGGTTTGAAGGTTCATGATATCATTGCAATACATTATATACAGTATAACTGCATAATATATAATACATGTATAATGGTACTATAAAATTGTAAATCAGTAATATATTTAATTATTCAAAACAAAGGGTAACTATACGAATACAATACATATAACTGCAAAATAGTAATCCCACCTATGTATTTGTAGATATGGCACCTACACAGTTTGTGTTCTTTCCAGATCCAGCTACACACACCTCATTTTTAAAAACAAGCACATGTGAGACAGGCCTGGAGTTCGAGTCTGCTTTCCTCACTCTGTAGTTATTGTTAGTGGGATTTTTTTTTTATTTTTTTTTTTACAAACTTTTGTGCTGAACATTAACAGGAAGAGTGTTTTGAAAGCAATCAGACCTGCTATTATTTAGGAGATAAGCTAATAAATGAATACATGCATTGGTTTTTGTAACATTTTAAGCTAATCTGGGTTTACATATATATATATATATACTCAGATGTCACTGATAACCTGCATCTCTGTATTACGTAACATGAATAATGAGACTGGAGAAAAATTATGTCTTGGTCATGCTGTAGTAATCATATGCATAAAATGCATAAGACATCATGTTAAGTATTCACAATGGACATGCTCCACCTTGTTTAAAGAAAAATATATACACTATAAATATACATTTACATTATATTTTTATAACACTAATTTCAGTAAGTGACAGAAAGAATCTTGTGAAAGGAGACAGTGCCTGGGGATCAACTGACATGTGGAATTTGCTCAGAATATATTTGCAGGGGCAGACTGGCACAAAAAAGTGGTCCTGGACTTTCTGGCCCATAGCAGACCACCACACCCGGCCCACAACACGCCACATAATAACACAGTAGCCCACTGATGTTTAGAACAATTTTAACACCACTTACTAGCATAAAAATATAACACAATACAGAAGAATAAATGCTATTTAAACATATTTATTTGAAGTAGAACTGAACAGATATCAATTCATATTTGTAAAATTGACAAAAAGAAACAGAAGAACAGTGTGACAAAGAATATAAAACAATCAAAACTATAGCATGTTACCTAGTCAGCGGGTATCATCTGGGTCTTCAATAGGCAGTAAATGTCTATATGAACTTGTAAAGAAAAAATAAAAATAAAACGTATTTTAGTAAAGGTTTAATGATGTGGAAAGATCAGAAACATTCTGTACAATAAACATGGCAATTAAAAATCGCTTCGCTTTAACTAAAAGGCGGGAATGGCATTTGTGTGTGTGTGTGCGTGTGTGTGTGTGTGTGTGTGTGTGTGTGTGTGTGTGTGTGTGTGTGAGAGAGAGAGAGAGAGAGAGAGAGAGAGTGTGTGTGTGTGTGTGTATGTGTGAGAGAGAGAGAGAGAGAGAGAGAATGAACTGTAATGCTAGAATTATCTGTAATTCTGGAGCCGTCAGCGCCTGCAGAACTGCAACTTAGCTTCACACCAAATGCAAAACCTGTTCATTTAAAATATTTCACAGCATCTGCCTCTAATGCCTTAAACATTTTTGGCAGAGCTTTTCAGCCCCACCTTTCTTCCCTTCCCTTTTTCATCCATGGAAATCAATCTCACTGTCTGTTTGAATTAGACATGAAAGGCGTGTTTCAAAATACGTAATGGGGCAGAACGAACAAATTTTTGAGGGGGGGGGGGGGG
>JAFFST010001913.1:32468-43167 GCA_022414735.1 Noturus placidus | reverse complement strand
CCAATGTCCAAGCGATTGGACCCCCCCCCCAATGTCCATAACATGGTTACGCCCTTGTACACCTTGTAGAATCTGCAAAATGTTAATAATCTGCAAAATAATATGTTAATAAAAATTAAATAATAAATGAGAGATCGTAGAAGATACTTTTTGTTTTGTTTTTTTTTTTTTTTTATTTAGTACTGACCTGATTAATCTATTTCACACAGGCTAACAGATGTTTACACATAGTCCAAAAGACACAATGATAACAACTGAATTTACACAAACGAACCAGTTCAAACGTTTACACTGGACTGATTCGTAATAGTGTGTGTTGGGTCCATATATGTTGCGTTGATTCGTTTTTTGTTTAAAAATTGGAAATTAAATGACTAATTAATTATGTTCAAAATTTTTCTGAGGAGGAGTTTTGTGTTTTCCTACCCTCACCTATGGTCATGAAGGTTGGGTAGTGACCAAAAGAAGTAGATCGCGAGTACAAGCGGCCGAAATGGCTGGCCTCTCCCTTAGGGATAGGGAACCCAGAGTGATAGGGAACTCCTATCATGTAGAGCCTCTGCTCCTTTGCGTTGAAAGGAGTCAGTTGAGATGGTTTGGGCACCTGTTAAGGATGCCCCCGGGCGCCTCCCTAGGGAGGTGTTCCAGGCACATTCAACTGGGAGGAGACCCAGGACTAGGTGGAAAGACTATATTTCCACACTGACCTGGGAACGCCTCGGGATCCCCCAGTCAGAGCTGGTTAATGTGGCACGGGAAAAGGAAGTTTGGGGTCGCTTGTTTAATTTAATTAAATGAAAAAAACAAACATGTTACTTCGCTCCGAGAAGTTCATGACGTGCTATCAGTTTCACCATTAGTTTAAATTATATTCAATTATTATATACGACATAAACATTTACCATTAGAGCTGCATATTTATACCTGAGAATGTTGGGACTGTCTGTCATTTCAAAGAATACAAAACAAGATTTTCAGAAGTTCTGCCCTGGCCCATTGTGTTCATAGTTTTCACTGAGTACGTTTACATGGACAGCAGTAATCTAATTATTGTCCTTACTCTGATTAAGATAATAATGTGATTAAGGTGGTTACATGAGTCGCTTTTAGAATACTCCTATCATGTACCCGTTTTACATGTTATAAATCATAATTAGGTTAAGAGCCCACATTATTATGTCACCGCACCACGCCGTCCGACGTCCCTCCTGAATTTCACGTATCAGCACGTATTAACTGCCCTTTAAGCGTTTGTAAAAAACATAAATAAAAAAAAACACCCAAAACTGTATACGGTACCACAATGAAGACAAGCTCGTCTTTGTTGTGGTACCGTATACAGTTTTGGGTGTATTTATTTATTTTTTACGAACGCTTTTAATTATTTGTCCTGCAGTACGCGCTCATAGACAACTGCTTGATGCCGTGGGTTGCGTCTCAAACCACATACTTACCATTATATAGAAGCCGAGATACATGTATTTTTCCCCACTACAGGCCTATAGTAGGAAAGTACGCAGTTTGGGACGCAGCCGAACTCTTTTGTTCGCCGTAAATGTTGAGAACTGCGGTGTGTGATCGTGTCCTGTCGCAAAATGCGCTGAAAACGCGCCGAAAACTCCCACACGACGTTCATAATGTGATTAAGGTGTTTACATGTCTGTAATACACGTCCATAATGCGACTAAAACAGGAGTACTCCACCTGTCTTAATTCGATTAGAGCTTAACTAGACTATGACCTTTATTAGATTAAGGTATTAAGGTAAAAATGGCTGTTTACATGGTAGTTTCTTAATCAAAGTATGGTCTTAATCGGATTAAGAGTGGATTATCGTTGTCCATGTAAACGCAGCTACTGTGCGTAGTGTTTGTCTTTTCAGACGGATGCATCACACTTTATACATGCGGGATGGAGGACTGCTAAGCAGAAAGCAGTGCATGATGACGGGGGGGGGGTTGAAAAGAAACTGCTCAGCAAGTAAAAGATATAGCGGAAATCATTGGCCTGCGTGTAATCAAATAATATTTCACAACGTCTGCAACACAGCAGAAGGAAGCAGTACGCGCGTGCCATGCCGGGGTATTTCCTTAACTGAGCTTAATGTGACCAATTTATCTATTTTTAGAAATTTGTATAGCGCTTTTTACAATGGTACATTGTCTCAAAGCAGCTTTACATGAAATATCAATTTTACATTTACAAGTGACTAACTAATGAGTGCACACTCACACACCAATGGTAGCAGAGCTGCCATGCAAGGTGCTAGCTTGCCATCGGGGGCAACTTAGGGTTCAGTGTCTTGCCCAAGGACACTTCGGCATGGGATCACCCGGGCCGGGATTCGAACCACCAACCCTACGATTAGTGGATTAGTGGACAACCCGCTCTACCGACTGAGCCACAGCCGCCCAATCAGATGTTGAGATCAGGGCAGATACCAACCCTTCACTTCCGGTCTTCAGTGTCTAAACGTGACTTGGTTTGTTGGATTGTTGTGTTTGTTTCAAGTTGTATCAAACGCATCATGTGATCTAATTCTCAAGATATGGATTGAATGTAATCGAATGTAATCCTGTCCGCCCCCCATGTTCAACAGAATAATGGTATGACCCGGCTGCTATAAAAGGCGCAGCGCACACACGTTGGCGTTGTTCTTAGGCTTTTGTTAGGGGAAGAAGGTTAGGGAGACATGGCACAGCGAGGAGAGAGTTTTCTGTCCGCCTTTTTGTTTTTGGGTCGTAGTCAGGCTTTAATGTAGTTCTATCACTGTCTCACATATAGGAACTCATAGGTCACGGATTAAAGCAGTTCAAAAAAGAGCCATTCGCGAGTTTATATATGAATGCTCATCATGGAAGAGTCATCACTAAAGAAAAGTTAGCTCGTGTAGCTCAGTTGTTTTTGTTTGGGTTCCCCCTCCCCAGTCAACTTCGGCGGTTTTTTTTTTTGTTTGTTTGTTTTTTGTTTTATTGAAATCCATAATAGCTGGCATTTTGTAACGAGTGCTTGTGTAGCTTGATATGAGCTCCTTCACCTCCCTCAGTGTGTAGATTCAGTAATGATTAGCGGAAATAACACGACACCTGCACGGAAAATCAATAGCTCGGCGCGTTTCCCATGAAGAGTTAGAATAGGGTTATCAATATCTGTCTGAATACTCTTAATTTAAAAAAAAAATGATAAATAAAATAAGTGGACAGCCCCTCGACTGATCGGCTTTTGGGGTTAAACTTCAGTGACTTCCCCTTTCGAGACACACCATCTACCATCTCAGGCTTTTCTAAACCAAATTCGTGAGCGAGTCGAACACTAATTTTAAGAACTCGGACTCCCAGTCGCTGTATTATCTTTACAGCTCCATTATACTGCTCGAGTTAGCTTCTCCTGCTAGCTGCTGCTGCTCGGATACACCACAGTGTGGAGTCTTGGCCTCAAAGCTAGCACCGCAAGCTTCGCCTTCTCCTGCGATTTTATTTATTTATTTTATATATATATATATATATATAACGATGTCAAATATTAACAGCGACACCGTGATCTTGATTAAAGACGTAAAACCGGGATCTAAAAACCTGCATATCGTCTTTATAGTTTTGGAAATCGGTAAGTTGTGCTGGGAGAGAAGCTTCCTCCTCTCCGTGCTGGTTTAGCTCTCATGGGTAGCACTGTGCTAACGCTGGTTAGCTTTCTTTCTTTCATTTCCTGTTGCGCAACGTTGACTTCCGGTGTTGCTAGCGTCTGTGGCAGTAAGCCTGATTAGCGCATGCGTTACTTCTCTTTCTCTGCCTTTCTTTCTGTGGCTTTGGCTCTCTTCTGTGTTCGGAGTTAAAACAGCAAGTCGGTACTAGGTGTGTGTTCTTTTATCTCTCTCTCTCTTGTGTTTTTTTTTTTTTTTTTTAACCCTAGGTCGCGTGACCAAGACAAAGGACGGACACGAAGTGCGCTCGTGTAAAGTAGCGGATAAGAGCGGCAGTATCGCCATCTCCGTCTGGGATGAACTGGGCAGCCTCATCCAGCCTGGGGACATCATCCGCCTCACACGAGGGTAACGTTTCTCAAAGAGCAACCAAGGAGAACTTGCAGACCATCATTACATTCCTCATGGAGACCCTTTAAGTGTAAAAACGAATTCCCTAGACACACTAAGCACAAGATCTGATCTAAAATCAGGATAGTTCAGATCTTTAATTCTTTTGCTTGTATCTCTCATTTGTAAGTCGCTTTGGATAAAAGCGTCTGCTAAGTGAGTAAATGTAACTCTTCAGGGGAAACTAAGTGACGTCACGGGCAATTTGCGGGGTTTCCTCCGGGTACTCCGGTTTCCTCCCCCAATCCAAAGACATGCATGGTAGGTTGATTGGCGTGTCTAAAGTGTCCGTAGTGTATGAATGTGAGTGTGTATGTGATTGTGCCCGTGATTGTGCCCTGCGATGGACTGGCACCCTGTCCAGGGTGTACCCCGCCTTGTGCCCGATGCCTCCTGGGATAGACTCCAGGTTCCCCGTGACCCTGAAAAGGAGTAAGCGGTTGAAGATGGATGTATGGATGATTCATCAGGATCATTGGCAAATCTAATGACTTGGAATTAAGTCATAGATTCGAGTTCTTATCAGACTAGAAAACAATTGTTTGGTTTTTTTTTTTTTTAAAGAAAATAGTTATCGTTAGTTGTGGCTCCAACAACTGTTTACAAAATCAAGGGCGTAACCATGTTATGGACATTGGGGAGGTCCAAGCGCTAAGCCCGCGCAGACAAACTTCCAAAATTTGATACTGAAATTTTGTATATTTAGAAGATAGTTTTAGGATTACAGTTACTGTTTGAATTCACGTGGTTTCTGAGTGATGGAAGCTGCCACAGCCTGGGGAAACTGCTAAAATATATCATCGAACTTGCGTTGAGTCTGGGCGAAACAAAGTGTACAATTGGAGGTGGGGGGGCATATTTTCCGTAACAAACATGAATATATAAAAAAAAAGAATATAAATAAAATAAATAGAATAGATGAAGAAAAGACAGATCCGTTGGCAGGGAGAATTAAAGCGGAACATATTGAAAATATTTTTTCCTGTATATTGTGGGGGACAGATTGGTATTTCCTCAACATTGGGGGGGGGGGTCGCGACCCCCCCAAAGAGTGCGTGGTTACGCCCATGTACAAAATACTCTACTTTCTATCGAGCACATTAGGCATAATGTGTACATTATGGTACAGTGAAATTATTTCTTTGATTATCTTAAGCCAGTTGCACACTGTGCAATTTTTAATAGTCCTTTGCGATTGTTGCTTGTCATGCTGTACGAACGTGATCCCCACTGTAAGCCATGTCACACTGTAGGATCTCGGTTGTCATTGTCAGATTGTACGACAATCAAGATGTGAAAAATGGACGCACACAAAGACTCCTATGGAGTAGGAGAAGCCATACTACAGGACTCCGCCTCAAATCTTCTGCCAGAATTTAATTTGGAGGAAAAATGTGATCGCAACGGACATTAATCGGCTATCAGGGACTACAGATTTTGTCGTCGGATTTTAAGAATCTTTTAGGATTCTCAATTTGTTTCGGGTGACCAAATTGTGGTCAAAATCGTACAATGTGTACCTGTGCTTTATGCTACGTACACATACAGCGATTTAAAAAAAAAAAAATATATATTTTTTTATTGCTGTAATAACCAGAATGTATTCTATAGTAACATTGGGTCGTGCAACTAGATTTCTGACAACAAACCAGTTTTGTTTTGCTGCTAAAATGAAACATTCTGGAGGGGGAACGTTTGTAGATAAAATTCACCAGCATATATATGCATCGTGTCCTACTACAGGAAGGTGAAGAAGTGTGCTCTTTGCTGTTGTGCCATGATATGGCACCCCTTGAGCAGAAAGGGTTAAAGGCCCAAGTGTCAGCTTGGCAGTGCTGAGTGTTTTAAACCCCCAACCTTCTGATCAGTAACTCAGAGCCTTAAACCACTGAGCCCCAATTGTCCAGTGACTGCTCGTAGTCCTGAAAGGTGAGTAGTCATGAAGGAAATGACCATCATTACTTGATTGGTCGTTAGGAAACTGTGGTGATCAGTGGTTGGTTGAAAGCGCAACAGTCAGGCGTTACACACTGATGGGGAGTCAAGTTAACCTGTTCCATTAACTTGTATATCAACAGGTATGATGTGAGCTGGAGAGCTGTATCGAGTTTGACAGTCATTAATGTCTGCTCAAAAAATTGCTAGCGGTACACTAACCTTTAAAAAATTAATAAAAATCAATAAAATAAAAATGGGCACTAAAGTTCAAGAAGTTGTGAAACACAGGGAGAAAGTCTTTAAGCCAGCTCTTTCCAGTAGCTAGTGCATTCATATATATATATATATATGTGTATGTATGTATATGTGTATATATGTATATGTAATATATATGTATGTGTATGTGTGTGTATATATATATATACATATACACATATATGTGTATATATGTGTGTATGTATGTGTATACGTGTGTGTGTGTGTGTGTATATACAGTATGTGTGTGTATATGTGTGTATGTGTGTTTATTTATAAATACATATGTGTATGTTTATTTATAAATAAACATATGTATGTATGTTTATTTATAAATAAATAAAATATTAGACGTCACCATATGATGTCATAGCCTGTTATGCACATTAAGACAGATAGCTTCACAGATCTTTATTCATCCCAGAGGGAAACTCTCCTATTACAGCAGCACAGTGTTAGAAGTGTACTAAAAGGAATTTACAGTTATTAATGAGATAAAATTAGAAGTTTTAAAACTAATAAATATATTAAAACAGCTTGCGTAAAGAAATTTTTGGAGACTCTTGGAATAGAATATAGTTTCACCAGAAAATATATTATGAATCATTTCTTATAGACGTCTTTGGTTCTGGCACCACAAACTAAATATTTTCATATTTACTAAATATAATTACTGTTAAGAATGCAGATCAGATTGTTACTTAAGTAAAGTAATGCAAGCAGAGTTTGAGGAGCGGTGCAGTCAAAAGTGGTGGTCAAAGGTTTTAAGTTGATTTGCATATAAACGTGAAGTAGATCTGAATTTCATCCGGTTAAATGAAAATATAACCAGTGCATGGGGTACAGGACTCTAGTATCAACCTGGCATGTAATTAAAGTATGATGCACAAGTTCGACATGTTTACTCACAATGCAAGACCTGAAATCTCCTGCAGTGATTACATATTCACTAATGATTACATATTTTGTACAGTATTCAAAATGGCAGTCTGTAAATTGGGAAACCCCTTTTTTCCCTTAGCTATGCCTCTATTTGGAAGGGGTGTCTTACCTTGTACACAGGCCGAGGTGGAGATCTGCAGAAAATCGGGGAGTGAGTAGTGAGACTTGTTGTATAAGCCTTTGATGATCTGAACTGGCAGTGTAGAGTGTGGCGCTTCATTTACCATTTTAATAATCTTTTGTTTCAATCTGCAATATTTAAAACAAACCCAGATTCTGCATGGTGTACTCAGAAGTTCCAAACTTCAGTGAGCCAAATCCTGAGCTGCTAGCCCAAGCCAACCAGCAGAACAAAACGGTAAGGCTACATTAGACTGAGTAAATTGCAAGGACGTTCTTTACTGGTTCATTTTTAAAGGTTTCCCATGCCATCACTATATTTTAACAGTATATAGTATATTAGATATACTCGTGTAAAATAGTCAAACATTGAATATTTTCACGTGTGGTTACAGCTGAACTCACTTAAACTTGTCCCTAAGCTGGAACAGAAAGTTGATTGTTTTTGTATGGATGTTTTTAAAAATGGCTTTTCATCTTCCGCTTTTAAATAGGGTAAAGAACAGCGTGGAAACTCCCCACCTAATCAAAATGCACCTACTCCTGTCCAAGCAGGTATGAAAACCAGTCAGTCATGATGTGTAGACTGTGTGGTGTACAAAGCTGTTCAGCAGCAGACTAATAATACCATGCTCCAAGATGTTCTTGACCTTTTCACTGAGAGAACAGACTCATTTGAATGTTTTTGAATGACAGGAAACGGCACCATGCAGACGTATCCTAACAATAACACATCCCAGCCAGCCAACTTCCCAGCTCCCGGGAGAGCGAATGGCCGTGTTCCTGGAAACGGCCCGTCACCGGTCACTGTAGGACAGCCTGCACCTCCGAAACCGTCAGTCACCATCAGCAATGGCAGGGACCCTCGCCGTGCTTCCAAGAGATGAAGCACACTCTAAGCTTGAATTTGTTTGTCTTTCAAAATAACTGCCAATCAAGACACGGTCTAATATTGCAATGCAATCAGCTGAGTATTGGCTTTGTCCTCTATCACTTAGGCCTGTTAAGAGTTAAACTTTCTGGAGACCAGTTACTTCAGAATTTGTTTTTTCTTCATCACCACCCTGTTGTCTTCTTTAGTGCAGGTCTCGACACGTGCCCTCATGTGGTGTTTCAGCCATCCACCCTTACTTGAACACTCAATGCACTTTCTTCGCTTAATTTATAGTGAATTGCTGGCAAAGGAATTCAGGAATGGTTAACTGCTGTTGTAAATACGCAGACGGAAGCCGCTGGCTGCCTTTTTCTTTGTGTGGAAGGGTGTAAGCCCTTCAGCCAAAAACATACCAAAAGTGACTGTGCAAAAGAGGTGATGGTTTGATTCTGACACTTAGGATAATTTAATTAGTAATAAAACTAGAAATTAACAAATGTTGTCCAATTAAAACTTGTTTTTGTCCTTTCTCTGGTTTTGCATTAAATTAATGTTGGTTTGGGGGACTGACTACATCATCGATACAAATGGCTGTATGAACTGCTACTTATGGCAGACTGTCACCTTCAGTCCACATGAAACGGCCCCACATCACAAATGCCACTGGGTCATAATTGACACCATCTTTGTTTGTTTGTTTTTGTTTATTTATTATATAGTAAAATGAACAAGTAAAAAGGATTCATACCCACATACATATCCAGTATTACTGTCCAGAAGAGTCACTGTCCTGCTGTTTCCTGTCCTCATACATTAATGTGCCCAACAAAGTTAAAAACTTGTATGAAAAAAACTACACACTGCAAACAAGCCTGTGCTCAATGACTCCCATGATAAACCTTACAGTAGCTGTCATGCTGGTCATATTCTGTGATTAACTAAAAATGAAGCAGGGAATTAGAGATTAGTTATTGCCACGCCCAGAAACAAAAATGGAACATTTTAACGTCGGTCACAAAATACACATCTGCCATCCCACACTCTTTCTAAATGTGATGTAAATATTATCTAGTCCACTAATTTCTGTATTTATACACATTTGCATTTCTGCATAGCATTTGATTCACTGTAGCTGTATACACTTTGTAGAGAAATTGTAAAATACAGGCATGTTTCTGCCACAAATGAGTACAAACTTAAGCAATGAATTAGAGTCCCCTCTGAAACTATTGGAATGACCAAGCCAATTCATTTGTTTGGGCTATAAACCAAAGACATTTGGGTTTGAGGTCAAAAGATGGATATGAGACAAGAGTTTAGGATTTCAGCTTTTTCCTTGTGTAAGGTCCCTTTGTGGGCCCCCTAGAGTCATCAGATTTTCACAATTAAATGTGTAACCGTTCAGCTACGAGACGCCATCCTCTATCTAAAAACTTACCTATTTTAAATAGTCTTTGGTTTTATCAGTGTCTGGCTAACAGTTCACTAGTATATCAGTGGATGTCTCTGTTTAGTGTGTGTCTTAGTGTGTTGTGTATAATTGATTTAATTTATTAATATTTCTAATTATTATGTACATCATAGTTGTTGAAAATCCGGACTTACAGGTGAAATTAAGTTTAAAAAATAATGTTATAGAATTTCTGTGCAGCCCTCCTGGCGCCATCTGACAGCCCTCAGTTTGAGAACCACTGTGTTAAACAACAAAACATTGAATCTTTTGTATCAAACCACCCAAAAGTATAGGAACAGATAAGTCTTGAAGTAAATTATAGTAAATAACACTTAATATTTGGTTGCATATCCCATGCTTTCAATAAATACATCAAGCCTGCAACTCATTGACATCACCAAACTATTGGTTTCTTTTTTGGTGATGCTTTTCCACAGGGGCGGGGTTTCTCCCTTCAGGCTCCTCTTCAGGAGGTGCAATGCTGCTCATTTGGGTTAAGGTCTTCTGATTTACTTGGCCAATCTAAAACTTTCCACTTTTTCTCCCTGATAGAGTCCTTTGTTGAGTTGGCAGTGTGTTTTGCATCATTGTCTTGTTGCATAATAAAGTTCCTCTTGATTAGTTTGGATGTACAGTGGTGTGAAAAAGTGTTTGCCCTCTTCCTCATTTCCTGTTCCTTTGCATGTTTGTCACACTTAAGTGTTTCAGAACATCAAACCAATTTAAACAATAGTCAAGGACAACACAAGTAAACACAAAATGCAATTTGTAAATGAAGGTGTTTATTATTAAAGGTGAAAAAAAATCCAAACCATCATGGCCCTGTGTGAAAAAGTGATTGCCCCCCTTACTATAACTGTGGTTGTCCACACCTGAGTTCAATTTCTCTAGCCACACCCAGGCCTGATTATTGCCACACCTGTTCACAATCAAGGCATCACTTAAATAGGAGCTGCTTGACACAGTGAGGTCCACCAGAAGATCCTTAAAAGCTACACATCATGCCGAGACCCAAAGAAATTCAGGA
>JAFFST010001910.1:6801-19197 GCA_022414735.1 Noturus placidus | reverse complement strand
GAGATGTTGTGGTATGACCTTAAAAAGGCCGTTCATGCTCGAAAACCCTCTAATGTAACTGAATTAGGACAATTCTGCAAAAATGAGTGGGCCAAAATTCCTCCAGGACGCTGTAAAAGCCTCATTGCACGTTATCGCAAACGCTTGGTTGCAGTTATTGCTGCTAAGGGTGGCCCAACCAGTTATTAGGTTTAGGGGGGCAATCACTTTTTCACACAGGGCCATGATGGTTTGGATTTTTTTTCACCTTTAATAATAAACACCTTCATTTACAAATTGCATTTTGTGTTTACTTGTGTTGTCCTTGACTATTGTTTAAATTGGTTTGATGTTCCGAAACACTTAAGTGTGACAAACATGCAAAGGAACAGGAAATGAGGAAGGGGGCAAACACTTTTTCACACCACTGTATTTTTCTCACAACCATCGTTGGTGGTGCTGTTGCACTAGAAGTTCCACAAATATCCGAAACAATCCACTTTGTGATGATATTTAACAATAAATAATATCAGATGGATGGCAAAAAAAGAAACATTACATATGCTGATGTCTTTGTCTTCAAAATACAAGCAGGGATTAACCCTGCAAGTACATTTATACCAGCTGCCCCTGACGCAACCTTTCATTATGGCCACCTGTTACATAACTAAGGATCATATGGTGAGCTTGACCACAGACTCCTCTTAGAAAGTGTAGCATCAATATATTCATATGAAATAAAAGTCATTAGTCATAAATGTAATTTTTTTTACATATTGCATGCATGGACTTTTGTACACATGGTTGCTCCACTGTTACGGTTCTTTTGGTGTACGTCGTTTCTTGTGTCATATTATTTCCAGTTATTAATAATAGACAGAACAACATTTGAACGATGTTCAAAGTTTGGGACACTTTTCCAGAACTTGGTCCTGGACTTATGTTGACAGCTCCTTGGTTTCCATGATGCTCTTTCTTTAGTTGTGTTCTCTAACAAACTCTGGGTTCTTCATTAGTGGCTATATGTATACTGAAATTACGACTCAACTAATTTTGTCTTCTGATGGTAAATCAACTTATTTAAGGATTTTACAGCATGAGAGAGGGGGTACATGTGCAATCCTGACTTTTACCATTTTCAATATTCTACTTCCAAACCATTGTATTAAGTGACGACATTGATTTAATCAGAATTACAGTTCAGGTCTAGGTATAAACCCAGCAAAACGTGGGGGTGGGTGGGTGTGGGGGATACTTATGGAAGTTACTGTCAGGATTAAGAAGCCATCTGGAAATCAGTCAACACTTTTTCCGGAAGTGACCTGGTGTTTTAAATGGATTGGACTTTACAACAACACAACCTATTTACCAGCAGCATGAGGAATTCAGAAAATGATTCTACATTTCAATTAATTTACTCTTTTCTATGTATATTAATTTCTCAGCTGCATAACGGGGTGACGTTGGAAATGTTTTTTATATTTTTAATTTCCAAAATTCTATAAGCTTTCTTGCCATTTATAAAACAAAATGCCTCTACAATAGTCAACATTTCATGTAAATAGATAGTAAATACCTTGAGGATTTCAGAAATGCATCATGCAAAGGTGGATTTTGTTTTATTTTTGGGAAAGGAGCTCATACAAAGTGGAAATTAAAAAAAACTCACCTTGCAAATCCTCACAACCATTTCCAATGACTTTTAGTTTCATTAACAGAGGATCTGAAAACCTAAAAACCCTCAAATAATGAAGCATGCATGCGCTGGTGACCAGAATTAGAAACATGAAGCATGCGGCACACATGCACCTGTCATTGACACTGGCATTCCTGTGATTCCTCAGCCATTCGAAGTAGACTTTAAAAAAATTAGCACATCATTCAGTCACGGTTCACCATCTCATTCACTTTAATATTTCAATAATGTGAGCTGAACAAATGAAGCACAGCAGACTGTAACATGTATTCGTAAACTTCTCAGATTATTCGAATTTGTGCATTTTTAAAAAAAAAAATGCAATTTTTATTAGTTTTTCTTTAACCAGAGTAATCACATTAAGACAAAAAAAATCTCTTTTAGCCCTGGCCAAAAAAAAGACAATTCCCTTAGAAATATCAGAAAATCTGAATTGCACATGTTTCTGATGTTTCTAGAAGTTATTCCATGATGATGGAGAGCTATAACTATAGTAGAGGATGTGGATCTTTTTTTACCTTTGATACTATATATTTACCTGCCTAGAATTAAAAACAAGCGATTCTTTACTACTTCTACTCAGCAAATCCATCCTGAACAGGAACTGAACAGAACTCACCAACTAGAAGAAGAATCATCCCAGGAAGCAGAGACACTCGTGCGTGATTCATCTCCAGGCTGTGCTTAAAGAGTTCAGTGAAAAGCTGATCAGACTGACATTTAAGCAAAACACTTCAGTGTTGTTTTCTTTTGTATGTGTGTGTGTGTGTGTGTGTGTGTGTGTGTGTGTGTGTGTGTGTGTGTGTGTGGACTATTGTTGAAAGCAAGAGAGGAGCAGCTGCTGGCTCCCAGGGCTGAAACACATGGTGTAACCTCATGGTGACACAAATAAACAGCTGCGTGTTCCTGAAGATGAGCAGCTAGACCAAAAGCCGTCAAGCTACCAAAATCTCACTTATCTTTAGATTTCGTTTCATTTCACAGGCAATTACGTGAGTAATTGGCATGTTTAAAAAAAAATCAGCTAATCACAATAATTTGTGAAAACTTGAGGTAAAAAGAAATGAGTTATGTAAACAGATCAGGCTTGCATATTCTCCGTCACATCACACACACACATATACATACATACACACATATTCATACATACACACACATATATATATATATATATATTGAACGCCAACTTTTGTTCAGTAAATATATTTCCAATGACGTTATTCACATGAAATTTTCACCAGATATTAGTATTAACTCAAGAACTCTGAAAATATAAAGAATTCACAACATTAAAGTCCATAAATAAAATTGTTTAATAAAGTGTAATGACACAGGAAAAAACGTATTGAACACGTGAAGAAAAAGCAGTTCTCCAAGGCCAGTTAAGGCAAGGAACCAGATGAAATCTGTAAGTAATTATATGTCCTGTCTGTGCAAATTAACATCAGCTGGGTTAGTAAAATTGATGGTCTATAAAAAGGTTTTTCATTACCAAGGTGTCACACAAGAAACATCTCATGATGAGTAAAAGCAAAGAGCTCTCCCAAGAACTTCGGAACCTTATTGCTGCGAAACGTATATCAAAACTTCTGAATCTTCCAGTAAGCACCATTGGAGCAATTATCTGCAAGTGGAAGCAACATCACTCCGCCATCAACCGGCCACACACAGGAGCTCCTCACAAGATTTCTGACCATGGATTCAGAAGAATAGTCAGAGGAGTAGCCCAAGAGCCAAGGACTACTCGGAAAGAGCTCCAGAAACACTTGGAGGAAGCAGATACCATCGTCACAGAGAAAACAATAGGCAATGCACTCCACTACTCACACGCACCCTACAAGACTCCATTATTAAAGAAAAGGCATATCGAAGCACATTTATAGTTTGCTACAACCCATTTGGACAAGCCTATGAAATACTGGGAGAGTGTAGTCTGGTCAAACGAGAGCAAAAATTTAAAAAAAATTCTGTCAAACTACACACCATGTTGGAAGAAGAAAAGGCACTGCACATTACCCTAAAAACGCTATACCAGCAGTGAAGTTTGGAGGGGGAAGCTTCATGGCGTGAGGCTGTTTTTCATCACATGGTACTGGCAGATTTCATATAATTGAAGGAACGATGAATGGAGCCCTATACCGGGAGATTCTTGAGAAGAATCTGCTGCCATCCACCAGGATGATGAGACGTGGGTGGACCTTCCAGCAGGACAACCATCCAAAGCATACAGCAAAGGAAACGCTCAATTGGTTTCAGAGAAAAAAAATGAAGGCATTAGAATGACCCAGTCAATCACCTAACTTGAATCCATCTGAACTGTAAAGACAATATATTTAGAAGAATGAGCCTAAAACACACCCGAATACCTCGGCCGATTTATTTCTTATTACAGGAAGTGTCTTGAAGCTGTCATTACAAAGGCTTCTCCACCAAGTATTAAATCAATTTCAGTTACACATAACTTCTTTTATGGACTTTATTGTTGTGAATTCTTTATATTTCTGGATTTCTTGAGTTAATACTGATGTCTGGTGAAAATTTCATGTGAACTAATTTCCCCCACTGTATATTTAAATTTAAGCCATTTAATGGTCTTATTGAATCATGGATCTTTGGCTTATAAGAAATAGGGGAAACGTTTAATCACGTCTATAATTTAAAAAAAAAAAAAAACTCTATATAATGTAAACTGAACTTCTTGTTCCCACGCATGAAATAGTTGAGCTGTCAATTCCTAAATTCTTGTATTATTATGTGTTGTTAATGTCAACTGTAGGCCCATATTTACTTCTACTAAATGGATTAGCTAGAAAGGAAAATGGGTCATAAAAAGACAATGTCCAAAGCAAACAATGTTCACTACACAGTGCACCTGAGAGCTTTAGTCTTCATCATTGATTAAAACACAGGCATTCCTTGAATGTTTGACAAAAAGCAGTAAAAACTTAGCGCCCTCTATCGGCTCAGGACAGATAAATAAAGAATGATAATTGCACGTGTTTCCACTTAGGTGCATTTTAAAAATAGTCGTTAAATTTCAACTACTAGTAAATCCAGGAGGGAAAAAAAAGAAATCTCTTTTTTAATATTTTAAAGATAATTTTGTAAAATCCAAATAAGTTTTACAGATCTTTATTGGAAAGGGTTTAAACAATGTTTTTCATGCTTCTTCAATGAATCAAACAATTATTGCACATGCACCTGTGGAACAGTCCTTAAGACAGGAACATTTCTCAGGTGGTAGACAATAAAGGTCACAGTAACTTAGGACACTAAAGAGACCTCTCTACTGACTCTGAAAAACACCAGAAGAAAGATGCCTAGGGTTCCTGCTCACCTGTGTGAACATGCCATAGTCCTGCTACAGGGAGGCATGAGGACTGCAGATGTGACCAGAGCAATAAACTGTAATGTCTGTAATGTGAGATGCCTAAGACAGTGCTACAAGGAGACAGGAAGGACAGCGGATTGTCCTTGCAGTGGAAAATTACATGTAGCGGTGTGTCTCCTCAGACGTGATGGAGAACTTGTAAATGCCTTGGTGGAAGAGTGGAGTAACATCTCACAGCAAGATCTGACCAATCTGGTGCAGTTCATGAGGATGAGATGCACTGTAATACTGAAAGCAGCTGGTAACCATCAGATACTGACTTATCTTTAATATTGACCCTCTCTTTGTTCAGGGACTCATTATTCTATTTCTGTTCGTCAAATGTCTGTGAAACTTGTTCAGTTTACACATTAGTCGTTGAGTGTTGTTAATACAAATATTTACACATTTTGCTGGAAATAAAAGCAATTTAATGCAATAAGACTTTGACCTTTATCAAGCCACAAGGAATTGTGGGTGCTAACAGAACTGTAGGCTAGGTATTTAGGAATAACGTCGGCATACTTAAAACCATGTATACCGGTGGTCTTCAACAGGGGGTCCATAGAGGTACTGCATGGGGGTCGCGAAAGTTTTGGTTGATTAGACTTTTATATTCCACCCCTACAATTTTGTGTTAGATGTTATAAATGGTATAAATGTGTTATAAATTGTGTTATAAATGGCAGTGGCATGGCCACCCTACTAACTGTACCTTGCACATGTTTAAAACATTTACACATAGCACTATAGGACCAGTTTCATAGAACAATTTCATAGAATATATATATATATAAAATTAGGAGGTCCCCACTCCATCTCGCCATCAGTTTGGGGGTCCTTGGTCTGGAAAACGTTGAAGACCCCTGATGTATACAGAAATATTCTGATGAAGGTACACAAACATTGTATTGAGAATATTGCTGCAGCCTGAATATGGACCTTAAATCAAACTTGACGCGCATGGTATACGTAGTCACTGAGCCTTATTCATTCCAGGTTGATCTTACAACAGTGTCACTGTAGCTTCTTCTGCTGAAGAACCATGATCAGCAGAGACGCGTGCCTTAAGGCGGGCACACAGATTTTTAATAGTCTTTTGCGACTGTACGAACATGATCCCTGCTGTAAGACATCACGTGGGCGGGGGGGGGGGGGGGGGGGGGTTTGAATCTGATCACAGCGGCCACCAGGGAGCATGTCAGGCTAGTGATCAGACAGACACTTACCTTCCCATGATTATAATAATTTGCTCTTTAGGCACAAATCACATGTTCGGCACTAAGCAAAGAGGGCGTACTCAAGTAAACATGTTCATATCAACATCGAAAGCAACTCGGCCTGCAGTTGAATTAATTTTTTTTTTTTAAAACACACAACTGTTTTAAATAGTGAAATACATGTATTTTAATTCTGTAATTGAATACATTTTACAATACATGCTCTTCCGTTCAGTATGTCAGCCATCCACAACAAAAACCTGGAAAAATGTACAACTGTCATGACACCGACACAACTCTCAGATGAGACTCAGAGGGTCGTCACAGCCGGGGGAGGGGGGGACGGCGCAGACTTTACATGGCGAACAGGATGAGGAAAGCGACCATCAAACAGAACAGCCCCATGGCCTCAGAAAGAGCAAACCCGAGGATGGCATAGGAGAACAGCTGCTGCTTCAGAGATGGGTTCCTGAAAGCGGGACAGAGAGCATGAGAACATCCGTCAAATTCTTCACACGCTGGTCAGAACGAGAAATCAGCAAATAACCTACAGAACACACTGCAATAAGGGTCCATACAGATTCCTCATAATGAAATTCCAGGACTTTAAGCACTATTTTTTTTGCTTTCAAGGACTACACAGTGTACACTCATCCTTCCATTTTCTATAGTTCTTATCTACAGTGTTGCGGGGGAAAGTTAAAGAACCTGATCTCAAACTATAAATATCTTCCAAATTGGATATTCATATTCACACTAAAAAAAATGCATATTATATACACACACAGATCATCCAGTGGTTTATAAAATAAAATAAAAGTAAAAAAAAAAAAATGATTTATGCACTGGTTACAAGAATTCTTTTTTTTTTCTCCCCCAAAACCCACAACTTTGAATGGTGTTGAGCAAAACATGGAGCCGAGTTAACAGCACATCCCTCAACACAGCAGCTGGGCAGACTGCTCACAAGAGAATTACATGAATAATTTCTAAATCCTAATTAGCGACAATATATTGAGGACAGCAGACAAAGCTCATTACTGGGTAAAGCAATTAATGATTGATCATATTTCTCCAGACAGCCATTTTGTGTTTGAATCACCTTTTGCATTGTCTAAAAAAAAGGAATGCAGGGTTGTTGGGGTTTACACTCCGTTTCTGTAGGGCGACTCAGCCAATCACGGAGTTTCACGTAAACCTAATAACAGAGCTACTACATGGCTTTAGTTTTTTGATGAGTGGGGGTTCCCCCAGTCATGTATTATGAAGTCACTAATTGAGCAAGTCGTTTTCCTGCTGAAGTTTGGTTAAAGCCAGGTTCATTCTATGCAAAACTTTGGCTCAGGTGGTACCTGGCGTATCCAATGATCAAGCTTCCAAACACTGTCCCGATTCCAGCTCCTGATCCAGCCACTCCGACTGTGGCAGCTCCAGCGCCGATGAACTTGGCAGCTGTATCGATGTCACGGCTCACCGCGCTGGTCTGGAAGCCCCTCAGTGTGACCTGGGATACGGTGCTCTGTGGCAGAATGACTGGGCTGGCCTAGTGTGATTAACAGCGATAAGGAGTTTGACATGAACAAATGAAAGTTTGTGCACTAAACATTTGGGTTTCGTCCCAATATTACACACTACTGTATTTTGGAGCTTGTGCACTTTTAGACCGAATTTCTGCTGCTGAGGATGGTTGGCACGTCACAAAAACCTTCAACACCCATGTGGATATGTATCTCACTAGGATACTGTAATGATTTATAATGCCACTATGTCCCAGAAGAGATTCCCTTTAGAGTCTGTTTCAGCTCAAATTTTCTTCGACACAATCACCTCTGACTTGTTCATTTACAGATCTACAGTCAGATGTGTGTAAAGCTGCATCGCACAAGCACCAACCGTTAAACAAGTTTGACAAAAACCTGAACCTGTTTCACAGTGATAAAAATAAAGAAAATAAACTCAATACAGGCTGAACTCACCTCTGCAGATTTGCCATCTGGCCTGGACAGCACAGAGGAAGAGAGGGGTCTGTACAGCGCCCTTGAGCCAGAGCGGACCTGGAGAGAGATGAAAGGAACAAGATCACGTGTTGAACAGTTTATGAAATGAACACAAGTGCTAGAAATCAAGTACCATTAGAATAGGATTAGCGTTCCCAGACATACTCCATCCTACAATCAGTGTATTCGTTCAAAAGCTAATTATCTCCCAAAGTAGATTCAGAAAAACACTGACGCTAAATGCAAAGTCAAAGTTTTGATAACCATATAAAAGATCTACTGAATGCGTGTGATTGGTGATTAGAAACCAGGTAAAAGAAGGGCCAACCATCTTGTTCGCCTTCGCTTAGGAAACCAGTCACCATGGTCTACTTGAATTGAAAGCACATTAAGGCTCCAGGTTCCACCGTGACCCTGAAAAGGAGTAAGCGGTTGAAGATGGATGGGTAAATTACAAATCTAAACTTATAAAATTCTTAAAATACCTTTTCCCCATAAGACAAAGCCAATACACCAAGTTTCACCAAGCAGTAATAGACACAAAGTGAAATCCTGTTTATTCTGACTACAGTATGTGCGGCCATATTACTGAGGACGACGCCCAAGTGGTGGATTTGGAATTCTGAGCTGAACTGCTCTGTGCCGGAGGTCAAGTTTCTCAGAGCACAAACATTTCAGCAAAAATTGATTGATCTGCACGAACGAGAGATTCATCAACACTTCACTTTAATACAAACGGGTGGTTTTGAAATTTATCATAAGCTTGGTGTGGGGAGGGGCATGGCCACGCCCAAGGATAGTTACATCCCTGAAATTACCTTTTCAACACTATTTTAGAATTACACCTTTTACGCTCATCACATATCGAGCAGAGTAGAAAGTGATCTTTACACTTTGAATCCTTCATTCTTTTCTCGCAGTGCATAATGCACCCTTTACGAAAAGGTCAAATTAAGGTACGTCTCAAATTGGCTCCATAGTTCAGCAGTCAAAGCACTGATCAGGGAGGCAGCCATTTAAAAAAAAAAAACCAAAAAAAAAAAAAAAAACCACAAAAGCCAAGGAGCATCAATGATCACTATGTGCCCTTAGTGGAAACGACATTTTCAGAAACTTCAACACGAATTTATTTATTTATATTTTTAGGCAGACAAACTCTCCAACTTCATCTACAGATGCAAGTAGCTTGTTATCGTTGCATCACTCAAATGATTTCTTTCATTAGCGACCTTTCACTTTATTTGACGTTCTATAAAACTATTTGGGTCTAACAACTTGTGTTAAGTGGATTAAAAAAAAAAGCCCATTAGCTACTGCAGCCTACGATCCTGCTTGAGGTATCATAACAGCTGTGGCTCAGGTGGTAGAGCGGGTTGTCGGTTCGATTCTCGGCCCACATGACTTCATATGCTGAAGTGTCCTTGGGCAAGACACTGAACCCCAAATTGCTCCCAATCAAGGGCGTAACCATGTTATGGACATTGGGGGGGTCCAAGCGCTAACCCCCCCCACGCAGCCAAATTTCCAAAAATTTATACTGAAATTTTGTATATGTAGGAAATAGGTTTAGGATTACAGTTACTGTTTGAAGTCACGTGGTTTCTGAGTGATAGAAGCTCCCACAGCATGGGGAAACTGTTCAAATACATCACCGAACTTGCGTTGAGTCTGGGCCAAACCAAGTGTACAATTGGGGGGGGGGGATATTTGCCGTACCAAACGTGAATATATTAAAAAAAAGAATATAAATAAATAAATAGATAAATAAAATAAATAGAATAGATGAAGAAAAGACAGATCCGTTGGCAGGAAATTTAATACGGAACAAATAGAAAATATTTTCTCCTGTATATTGGGGGGAACAGATTGGTATTTCCTCAACATTGGGGGGGTCACGACCCCCCCAAAGAGTGCGTGATTACGCCCATGCTCCCAATGGCAAGCTAGTACCTTGCATGGCAGTTCTGCTACCATTGGTGTGTGAGTGTGTGTGTGCATGGGTGAATGAGACAGTAAAGCGCTTTGGATAAAAGCGCTATACAAGTGTGCCATTTACCATTTAACAGAAACACATGCGATTAACAAATCTATATGTTAGACATCAGCCCTGCCCGCTGTCTGGAAAAACTGCTAGCGGTGACATTTAACAATGCCAGTAGGTAGTCGTGTCTCCAGAAATTGAACCATCAGTGTCCCAACTTGTAGTGATCAAAAGTGATGACCATTACCCCAACTGAAATCACCACCTCGCGATCAGATTGAGACACACCCTGACAAGATCTACGTTTTCCCGCTGTACTGCTCAACAAATCCCATCTGAATAAGGCTCCTAAGCGCGAGACATTAGTGAAGTGGGTGGTCCTAACTTCATAACAGCTACAAAGGACACTTGGACTGAAGTCCAGACAAAACCAGCAAACCTGTCCTGTTCATTCAAGAAGCACTTCGTCTTCATGTCCACAGCTAGCTAGATTTAAACTAGCCGAACTGTCATTAAGGACTTTAGCACTATGGAGGCCTGAATTAAACAGAACGCAGCCTAGAGATGATTTTGGACAGGAGGACATATTTAAGAAGTTTTTAACTCAAACAGCATCTCCATGACAACGCTTAAGGCGCCGGCTGCTGAAATGACCTTGAATTTAGGAACGTGCCCTGCATCAGCACTAGCCCTAGCACTAGCATCAGCATCAGCACTAGCCCTAGCATCAGCACTAGCCCTAGCATCGGCACTAGCCCTAGCATCGGCACTAGCCCTAGCATCGGCACTAGCCCTAGCATTAACACTAGCCCTAGCATTAACACTAGCCCTAGCATACGCAAAACTAGTGGGACAGTAGTGTCGAGGAGCCGGAAGTGTGAACTATTAAACACACTTACCAGTGCAGAGGAGGACACGAATTTAGCGCAGGTGTACATTTTGTATCGGATCGCTTCAATCCACTCGAACCCGTATCTGTGCAAAGACAACGGTTAAAAGGTCAATCGGAGCTCCCAGTTCGAAAAGCACGCAGCTGCATGAGAATACAGGTCACTAGACACGCAAACCCGCCCTCAGACTGTAAGCAGCATCAAGCAAACACCAGGAGATCGCCAAAAGCAAAAAGATTGCACCAGATTGTGAGACTTCCGCTCAGCTCTCCTTCACTTACCCGGCAGCAGAGGTCGTACCGCTGAGGACCCACTACGCATGTGCGGCACTCTATTTAACCAAAGACCCGGATGATAGGCGTTCGACAAGGCAGCTGCACGTCGACAAGTCCCGCCTTATACACCACGATTGGTTAAATAGTGCGCTGGCATTCAGTACTCGTGCGTTAATCCTACAACCAATCCCAGCGCCGGAGGCGGGACTTATCGCGTGACGCTGTGCGTCACTGAAGGTCACTCCGTAGAAACTTTATTAGAAGCCCTAATTGACAAATGCAGCAATGCAAAATCATGTTTTGTGTTTTTTTGGGGGGTTTTTTTTCAAGGAAATGTATTAAAATGAGATTTTTGAGAAGGTCAGTGTAATGTCAAAACCAAGGTCAAAATTGGCGACTGGATTCCAAAGCCAGCCGGTTTAGAAAATGGAGTCAAAAGTAAAGAAAATCATAGTTTTCTTTATTCCCAGGAAGAATTATGAGATCGATTTTCATCTCATATATGTCTTTTCTGTCTTTAATAGTCAATTATGGTGTGTCTTTGGCCCATATATACAAAACTTCTCAGTGTAACACAGATCAGAGATCACCTCCTCCATCTGTAAGATCCTATATAAGCTCCGTTACTTTAAAAAGCTCTCTGTGGTTCAGTTATTCATTACAAACTGTGTTTACACAGATACAAATGATCAATGTGTTCAGGATTTTCCATAACAATTCACATAACAGCAAAATATACAGTAATACCCAGAAAAATCAGCACCATTCGAGTGTTCAAATGTCACAAAAGTCATACTTTTTTCATCAGATTCATTACAAAATATGACTATTAGTATAGTGCCTTGTGAAAGTATTCGGTCCCCTTAACCTTTTTCCACATTTCAGGCCTGTAACAAAGATATAAAACTGTAATTTTTTGTGAAGAATCAACAACAGCTGGGACACAATCATGAAGTGAAACGAAATTTATTGGATATTTCAAACTTTT